>JALLAY010000689.1:0-13551 GCA_036939635.1 Cyclotella baltica
AAATGAGCCAATTTTAACTTACTACTTCCCAAATCAATAGCCAGCGTGCCACCGGTAAACATGGATGAAATCTCATTACCCCTCGAACTTTCATCGCCAGTTTCGCCAGTAGCGGCCTTATATTCCTCCAGCCTATCATAATACTCCTCCCAATCTTCATCCATTTGTTTCAAAGCACGGTAGGAATAGACACTGATGATTCCTACTGTGCCGACGGCTAGGAGAGGGAGGATTGGCTTTTGATGGGTTGCGTGATAGCATCTGTTTTTGTCTTCTTTATTTTGAAAGGGGAGTGAGTGGATGAAGAGGGGTGGGAGGTGATGACGACGGGATGTTGTCCGTCGGAGGAAGGAGATGCTCATGATTTTTTTTGTGGCTCGGGTTCGGGCGGGTAGGGCGAGGTTTTAAGGCCGTTGAAATAGGGCAAATTTTTGATTTTTGTTTCATATGCGCATTCTAATCTTATGCATCCCATTATGTTGTGTAGCGTTGGGGGTACAAGATACGCACTGTTCCAACAGGTTTATTTAGCGCGGGCTCGGCTCTAGGTGTGGAGGTATAGGGCTTCTATGGCAGAATCTCGAGTCTTATCTCAAACAAATACGTTTGGTTCTCTCTATTCCCTCACCCCGCGACCGTCGGATCCAAAATCACACCACAACAACTCAAAACTCAACAACTCAACCATGAAAATGATGCGGCCGCGATTCAAGAACAACGCCGTCTCGAATAATGTCCAATCGCCGTCATTGGACGGCCGAGCTCCCCTCAGAAAACACATCGATCTCAGCCGCTCTCTGCGTGTCCTGTTGTTCATTGTCACACCATCGCTCTTCCTGTACATCATCTTCTTCCCGTCCTCATCAAAAGTAGGCAACATGGATCTCACTTACCTCAAAACAAATCCATCACTTGCCTCCACTCTATTAAAACTCCAGCAACAATCACATTCAAACTACAACAGCACCACCACCGACGACTTCAATCTAGCCCTCAACCAATCCGAAGGATTCTTCACCGACATCCCCTCTCACCAATGGCAAATGCTCCAATCCAAAGCCTTCTCAATCCAACCAAACACCCGCGGCAACCCCCAAAAATCCTCCACCCGACCCGCCATCTGGTTCCAACAGCATTACGAACCGGAATTCTCCTGCTCCCTAGAAAGACGGATTGGACGTCTCGGCGACGGAGGGAAATGGATCTGCGATCCTCATAGAATAACTGCCAAGAAATCAGAGTGTTTGGTGTATTCCATTGGGTCGAATGGGGATGCTAGTTTCGAAGCGGCAATATTGCAAGATGTTTCAAAAGATTGTGAAATACATGTATTTGATTTTGATGACTTTCAAGAGTCTGTGGCACGGCAGACTAATTATTCAAAGAATGTGTATTATCATCAATGGGGTATTTCATCTATTACCAAAGGCAAATTCAAGACTTTGGAGGATACAGCCAAAGAATTAAATCACGTGGGAAGAACCATTGACATTATCAAAATTGATTGTGAGGGTTGTGAACTTGAAACTTTTACATCTTGGTTATCAGCTCCGGTGGTGCTACGACAAATCGTCGTAGAGATACATCCCGTGTGGAAATGGTATGGGGCTAGGATAAAGATGCCAGAGACGGTGCAGTTGTTTGAGAGTTTGAAGAGAGCGGGATATGTTATAACACATAAGGAACCGAATGTGCAGTTTGCGGTGTTTGCGTTGTGTGTGGAGTACAATTTTCTCAAATTGTCGGCTGACTTTTGGAATAGTTAGTAAGCTACCATATGTAGATAACGGGAGAGTTATTGACATCAAAGGGACTCTGTCATGTCTTACTGTACTACATACTACAACTAGATTGACTACATGTTGCAACCAAGCTTGTAGTCTAGATGAGTGGTATCTGCTTCAGTGTCTAGTCCATGTCAATGAGTGGTTGAAGATGCAAGTGGTCCTGCAACAGTGCACCTTAAACCCAGGATGGGATCTAATCTGCAACTCTTTGTGAGTTAGTCTTGTTAATACTACTCATCTAGTTGAATAGAAAAAAGGTTGTTAACACAATGACATACTACATTTCCCGAATCAATTGTCTTTGTTTCATGGACTGAGATTTTATTTCTGAGTGGGAGATATTTTCTGTTGTTTGGACTCTTTTGCTACACTGTGATGAAACAGAGAATAAAGCCTGACACTTATCATGTGTCACTCTGGCACTTTAGTGACACAGTGTGTGACACTTATAGTGTTGCTTCTGAAAACAATCAGTTTTACAGTTTACTTCATTCTACTGTCAACCATCATATACCTTGAATATTTGTGACTTTTGCTGCATGGAAACACCGCAACTGCAATATGAATACAACAGTCGCTGCTGCTGATGCTGCAAATATACTAGCAGCAGCAGAGGCTGTTGTGATTGCATTTGCACTGTGCTTGCAGTCTTTACAGCAGCATTAATGATACGTGGAAGGACAGCAGCTGCATGATAGTTGATGTTATTAGGACTCCTGCTGTGATGTGACTGTAGCAGCATCAATGTTCAAAATTTCTAGCTAGGACTTGGATTCTATGCAGTTCACGTAGAGGCTTCACTATCTTCACGTTTGTTCTGGTCAGGAAGTGAAACATCTTTTTTGTTCTGGATTTTCACGTCTGGGTTCTTCGAATTACTTTGAGTTTTCCAAAATAGGCTACGATATTTTTGAATTAGAAACTCAGAAGGATGATTTGAAAATAAAATAATTCAAATTCCATTTTTTTGCTACACCGAATTCAACACACAAAATTATTTCCAGAACACATCCAATAATTTCTCGAACGCTGATTGGAATGAACCAGTCTTTCTAAAAATTGTCACCAGTCAGTTGTTTATATGGTATTTACACTAATGACCTTGCAGTTAAAGTTGAAATGGCATCGCACAAAGCAACCAATTGAATCCTCCTATGAATTCAATCAGTAGATTTGTTTGAAATGGTGTATAGTCAACATCAATTCTCACTTCTGATTTAATTAAATTTGAGACACAAATGACCTTGCGCCACATCTTTGGCATCAGATTGATCTGTCTTTATCTATCTCCAGACAAATAGATGAAGCTTAAATCTAACGAGTCACCTTTTGTGAACTAAGGATTATATGAATTGACGACATCACTGTCTTTCACATCACATGGACTTGAATCATTTTGCACCTTGTTCATTTTAATCTTAAAACGAGACATACTGTCATTGTGACCATTTTCTGTTCTGAGAATTTGATGTCGGCAAAAGTTATTTCCAAGAATAAGTAACAATGCAAAGAATATCCTGTTGTGGCTACACAATGATGCCACATTTGATAAAAAATGAGGCTATGCCATATTTGCATTAAACAGATATTTCAATCAATATTTGGTTTCATTTCAATGCCATAGTTGTTACGGAGATCCTAGTCATAATTTTTAAATGATACCTGCTGCATATTAACCAAGTAGTACAATAATGGCATGCACATGAATGAAGAACTCAAAATTTCAAAACAAATCATACTATCATTATCATGAATAAGAAAGCAGGAGTGTGATGCTTGTCTGGGGTTGTTCTGACAAGTTCTATTGCTAACTATGTAATATTCTTGCATCTTCTTCTTTCATTTTTGACAAAATTGTGACCTGACTTTTCATTTGTTTGTTTATTCATTTTAATTCACTTGTGGTCTTTGACACTAGACTTGATGTTCTGATTTTTACTTTAATGCTTGGTAACCACCGTGACATACTCGTGCTGATGAAAAAAGTGGTGAGGGATGAGAGGATGTATTCTCAAATTGTTCATTATTAACAATAATCAAACTCGGCTCATTTCTTTACAAGTTGGGACTCCATTCAACAATCTATCATAATGAATACCCATGCAACTATTTGCTTGATTAGTTCTGTTGTTTCTTGGATTTTGGAGGATAAGGCATGCTGAAATGTTGATCATCAGCATCAGCATTGTCAACTCTAAGAAGAATGGGAGCCGAACTCGACAATCTCCATTGAAATGCATTGTTTCGTCCCGTAGAATCTAAACAAACGAATCAATTCTTTCAACTCTTGCATTCCGTAGAAATCATTCTAGTGTAGTCATTGTCTTTTGTATGCCTCAGGGTTAAAGACCTGGGCCTGATGAACTGTTATTTTGTGGGTTCTAGTCAAGAGAGAGAAGACTAATTGGGTAGGGTCTGATTGATTGACTTCATCGTTGTTAAGTAGAAGTGAGAGCAACGAGCTCTCTTTATTTAAAATTAAGGTTTCTAAAAGGTTTGTACCCAGGATAAACTGTACGTAGACGTACGTACGTATCCTAACACACTGAATTTAATTCCTCATCAACTCCACTGTCAACTCATCTCCAAGATCTCACACATTTCCAATCAGCAAATAATAATACAAAACAAGTTTGTTTTCATGCAAGTGTTAAATTAACAAAAACAAAAGGTAATTGGGGTCGTATCTGAGCAAGAAAGGATCACTGGGAATGCAACAAACAAGTCGCTATTGAAAACAAAAAGTCTCGTGCATTTAAAAAGCAACACAAACACAACAAATGTAAACAAACACGAACAAGAGTCCGGGCACAAACAGACCGTCAGCGCCCGTTTGACGGCAAATGCCAAGAATGCCAAAAATAAAACCATCAATTCCGGATACCTTTTGACAAGAGCTCTATGTATCCTCAGATACCTTAGCTCATCGGCCTCTCTCTTGCGGGTCGATGCAAGTCGTTTGAAAATTTTTTAATTGAAACCGGTGCATTGTGTAGAATCATTGAAGCTCTTTAACTTCAGATTGACGCTACTGCTTTTAAGTCACCCCACGTTCACTACTATGATTTGTTGTATCTTTCTATTGCTCGCGATGGTCCTCTCTGCCGGTTCTTAATGATGGTGTAACTGTTTTGGATGCTCCGTCGAGAGGGGACATTTATTCCAGAAATGAGCTGTTGGAGTTCTCTTTGTTTCACAACAAATATGAGTTGATAAAAGCAATCGATAAATCTGATTGTCGTTCAAAGCCATTATCATTCAGGTCTAAATTTCTGGCAGTACGTGGAGCTCCATTCTCAGATGATGATGTGCTGATGTTGCTAGCTAAAACTGCTCTTGGAAGCAATGAATGGCATCAGCGTGTGGAGCTCGTTGCTCGTCATTCATACCATGCTGTTACAAAAGAAATGATCTATTTACTCACTGGCTATCCTGCATTACTCCGGAATGTTGAATATGATTGATTAGCTTCAAATAATATGGTCCGGGTACCCTCTATCTGATATTTCATCATGCTTCTTCTTCTTCCTCTTCTTCTTCCAAAGAATTTATTTTAGTCTAATTCGTCGTTTTACTTCTTTTTAAATCTTTTGTTCGCGCTTTTTAGTTTTAGTTGAAAATTGAAAAGTAAAATTTGTTTTGAGGTAATATCTTTTGTGTAGGATACTCAATAGAGATATTACCAAGGTGTGTTTAATTTTGAATATGTTTTTAGTAGGGGTGTGCCTCTCAGCCACAAAAATTGATGGAAACAGTCGGATCGCAATTTAGTTGTTGACATTGCTAGGGGTGTAATTTGTAGTTCCTGCCAAGTAGCCAACTATGAATGTGTGTAAAAATTTTAGTTAGATATGAATTTTGAATATGCTTTTGATACTTTACGTAATGGATCGTGGGAGTGGATTGAGAAGCCTGTATTGCTCAGCGCCAATATGCGCAGACTTTCTCCTGTCTTGACGCTTGTGGTCATGGGTCGACAAAAGAGAACACCAAGTCTGCCCATAACTAAAGGCTCAGGCTGGTTGCAGTTGAATTTAGTCTCATTTAACTGTAGTTGGGTCAAATCCAAGGTCTAAATATCCAAGTACAAGTTTTTCTTCCCACAAGGACACACCTGACTATCATTGAACCTAACTATGAGGAATATTTAACAGATAACTGAGTGATTTAAGAACATCGGTTTAAATACATTACTCTTGAATAGGATTGGATGAAATGAATCTTTTCTGTTGCTCGTCTCATTCGGTGCAAATTGGAGGCTACTGGAAATTCTTTATGTGAAGCACTCTACTTCAGAGTCTTTGCCTTGTGCCTAGGTAAGTTAAGCCCGTACTAACAAGTTGTTGGTAGTATGGGCCTGCGACCTTGTTTGTGCAGGCCTAACATAGCAGAACAGCTCATGGCTCTGAAGTAGAGTGCATTTGAATGAAAGGGTTGCATATCATGTGACTGATGTACTTTAATTGCATTTCTATGTACTGCATGACATTTTTCATCATTTTGGTTCCTTTTCCCAAATTTCAAATTTCCTTTGAAAACATTTGCTCTTAGTTGAGAGGAATACCAATATCATGTTCTACCTGAATTCATAATACATTATCTGTTACATAGTTCTAAATGGATAATCCACTCAAATACTCAAATAAATGGATTCGTCACCTCCTTACAAAACAAGATATTTACCATTTCTCAAATATACCTATCTGACTTTAACTAATCACGGCTAGCCATAACCTTAATGGCTCTCTTGAGCCGTTCAATTTGCTTTGCCTGTTCCACAATAATTTCAGCCTGTCTCTGGTTACATTCTTTTAAAAACTTGTTTTCGCCAGACTGGCGTTTTGATTCCAAAACTTGACACTTGTTGCGATCCTTCAATGTTGCTATTTCTTCAGCCTGATGATTGTTTTCTTCCCGACATTTAGCCAAAGCTTCCTTGCAGAGTTGTAACAATTGGTGGACATCATGGCTTAACTCTGTTTCGTTGGAACCGCCTAATGAGTCAACATTTTCAAAGAGAGCCTCCATCGTGGTGTCATCTGTGGAACCTTTAGGGCGGCCTCTTGATGAGGGGACACATGGTTTAGTTGAGTGGAAAGTTTCGATGTTGAATCCTAGTTGTTGAAGGAGATCCAGTCGTTTCTTCGAAAGCCTATTTGTCTTGTGCAAATGGCACTGTTTATCCACCCACATTGCAAGGTCGGGTTTGTCGGCGAAACACTTGAGTTGGTTTCAGCATCCTGTTAGATTACAATAATATTACTTAGATACATACATTGATGTGATTTGTGTTACTAACCTTGCTATAATCACAGGTGCCATTCTAAAAGTGCATAACACAATCAAGAAAGGTTTGTTAAATATATATCATTCTTGATAAATGTGTACATCAGACGTGCATACATACCTCTTCCATATATTCTTTCATCTGCGGATACATTTCATCCCAATATGGAGAAATTTTTGAATTGGTGACTTCCCAAACAAAACCAATTTCCTCAAGAAGATCAATCTTTTCTTGGGAAAGCTTGGAGGCTTTGTAAAGTTCACGTTGAGTTTTAACCCAAAGGCCAAAATCTGGACCTTGCAACTGTGTTGTAGTGAAATGATGTTGTTGGAAGATATTTAAATTATAAAGCAATATAAATAGCAGGTGCTTAGATGATGACTTACAGAGCCCGTGCAGTGTCCATGCTGCAATGCAAACAAACAACACATCATAGATATAGTTAAGATGATTAAAATATGCAAAAAGAATAAATAATATTGGCGTACCTCTCTTCTGTACGCTTTCATCTTCTCATAGAATGCGTTCCAATTTTCTTCCCCTTGCCCTCTCTGCTGCCTTGCATCCCAAACAAAACTAATTTCAGTGAGTAGACTNTTGATACGTAAGGACTTACCTCCGCTTTAAATGCCTTTAACTCGTCGTACATCTTGAACCAAGACTGTTTCTTTGGTGCTACCCAATCAAAACCAATTTCATTTAGAAGGCTAATCTTTTCTTCGGCTAGTTTCGATCTATTATATTTTGTTCGCTGAGCCCCCAACCACCTCGACAGAGTTTGGTCTTGTGGATAATTCTGCAGTGAAATCAGTCATTAGTATGTTGCAAAAGTAACAAAAAGAATTGATAGTTCGAGTTTCTTACTGGAGGGACATCACAATCTCCATGTTCTTCTTTGTATGCACACAACCGTTGATACATTTCATTCCATTGACTGTTGTAACCTTTATTATTTCTATATGGCCAGTTTGCTCTTACTGCGTAGTAAAAATCTTTATTTTGTGGCATTTTCTGTACTGTTATTTCTGTTTTAGCATTCTGTGAGGCTTGGGGCGGATTACCTTGGGGTAGGGCTTGGGTTATTGAGTCGACTCTACCTTCTTCATTCTCAGAGGCGTTTATTGAAGCATCCTGAGGAAGGTTTGGAGACCGAGATTCAGAGGGTTGCAAAGCTAAATTTGGGTAGAAGACAGAGTATGGTAGTGAGACAGTGTCGAACTTCACCAGTTAAAAATAAACATTTTTAGCTCACTGACCATCATCCAACCGATTAGTCTGGTCTGTCTCTTGTACTTGGCCCGTCTCTGTTTTCTGTGAGGCTTTTTGATGAGTGACTGGGTTAGGATTGTCAGTTTGATCTTCAATGTCAGGAGTAAATTTGAAGTCTATAATGCATGCGACAAGAATAAACAGTAACGACGTAAGATTGCAGATACGACAGCAAACCACAACAAGATTAATAAACTCACCAATTTTCTTCAACCTCTTGATCTGATCTTTCGTCAAGTAGTCACTGTTTGTTCTCCCATCTACACCTTCTTCCAACGCCTTATACTTTTTTCTTTGAATAATGACCCACTGAGCAAGAGAAACATTATGTCTCCACTTGGCAGGAACATTAACATGCCCAAATGCTCTCCTGAAATCTAGCAGCTCCTCAAACCTGGTTTCCCAGTTGCTGATTAGACTCTTCTCCTTTTTGCTAATTTCTTCTGGTAGCCAAGGAAAACCAATTTCATCAAGGAGTTTCACCCTGTCTTCAGGCAGATTAGATTTTTTATGCAACTGTCTCTGAAGGTCTGCCCATTTACTAAGACCAGGTTCAAAGGCTTCCATATCACACTGAAATATAAAGTGGTTATTAATGAGTTAATATACATCCAAAACATCAAAGCAATTTGAGACTTACGAAGACGCACCTTGTTAATTTCACAGTTTCCTTTCTAAAGGATAAGACAATGAACACAACACAAATTAGATGAATGACGAGCAGAACTAGACAAAACATGCAAAAAATCAATATCTAACCTTTTTTTTGTAAGCAATCAACTTCTTATACATTTTTTGCCATAATCTATTCTTTTTTTGTGCCATCACCTGCGCCTTTTCTTTGGCAATCAATGCCAGCGATTCTTGCACTTTTGCTGGGATTTCTTCGATTGTTGTGGATTCTTGCTTGTGCCTTTCACCAACAACTACCCATCTAAAACCTGAAAGTAATCAGGACAAAAAGCGTGTAATTAATGTGGTGCAACAATTCTAATGTATAAACATTATAAATGAAATATCATCAAAGGTAAGTAACCATTAAACACTCACCAATCTCATTCAACCGAATAATTTGCCCTTCCGTCAAACCAATAAGTTTGTTGTCTGTGTCCCACGGAAAAGAAGTCATCCCTTTGGACAGATAAGTGTACTTTTTTCTTTGATTATAGACCCAACTGGATAGCTGCAAATCTTCTTTCCAATGCTTAACCTCAGTGTGCCCAAATCTCTTTTTGAACTCGACCAAGTCTTGATATCTTTCATCCCAAGTCTTTTTGATAATTTCATTTGGTTTGTTTGTTGGGTCGCTGTTTTCATCTTGTTTACTGGCTGCCTGCTTCTTCTTCTCTTCTTCACTGATAGCTTCCTTCTGCTCAACTCCACTGACTGCCTGCTTCTGGTCATCTTCACTGGATGCCTGTTTCTTCTCTTCTTCACTGCCTGCCTGTTTCTTCTCTGTTTCAATTGCTGCCCGTTTCGCCCTCAGTGCCATCTGTGCAGCCCTTGTAGGCAACGGCTTCACATATGGCTTAGAATCACTACGCTTCTTCTTAGCCTTGGCCGCCTTACCTCCGGCCCCTTTGGTTTTCTTCGTTTTAGAAGCGACCATGAGTTTCTTGGTCGAGTTTTTTTCTGCCAAGGCGGATGCTTTTTTGTCGGTAATTTGAGCAGCCGTCTTCTTTTTATTTATGGAATTTGTATTCATTTCAGCGGCTAGCTTGGCTCCGAGCTTCGCGATGTCGTCGCGAGTCAGTTCAGCGGCTGGTTCGTTTTTTGTTTTGGGGCTTGATTCAGTATTTACATCGCCATTCGTTATGGTTTTGGGTTCTGCTGGCTTGGCTTTTCTTTTGGTGGGTTCTTTTTGGTCATCGTTCTTGTTCGTTTTTAATGCTGCTGGCTTTGCTTTCTTTTTGGGGGGTTGCTTTTCATCGCCATGCTCTTCATCCCCTGCTTCCGCTCCCTCCTTCTCGTCGTCAGCTTCTCTCTTCTTGTCATTCACGACACTATTTTTCATCATCCTCAACGCATTTCCTGCCTCCACGGCCTGCTTCGCCTGAACATGAATCAACGCTTGCATTGACCGCTTGATTTCCTCGTGAGATGGCAGTGCGGCTGCAGCGGGGGGCTTTGGCGGGGAGGGCAGACAAGTCCCGCCGCTGGGAGAGAGGATGATCTTCTTGGGCATGGTGTGACGCCGCGGGATGGATTACAAGTCTCGTTCACTATGTCATCATGGTTCAGGCACGCATCTTGTTTTTGTTGTTCACGTTCATGTTCATGTTCATGTCATGTGTTTGACAGTTTATTTGGCGGGCGAATACTTTAACGTAGCTATAAGCTACTTTTTTCATTATATTTTGTACTTAAGGTGTTCTCTTATGCTCGCTTATATGCCCACTATTATTTTTCACAGGCAACCACCAATTCCAACGCCCAATTTTTTAACATTCCCAAATGTGGGAATTGGTAGAAAAATCAGAAAATTAGATATTAGAGGATACGGCAAGTAGGAATTGGTACTATGGAATTAGATTTCAATTAGGCCATGAGGAAGCCTTTGGCTAGAGTCATCGTGGTTTTTAATAAGCCATTTTAGGCCCAACGGATGTTCCTATCAGAACCAAAAATAATGACAACCGCTCTCCCATCGCGACGGAAGACGGAAGCCATCACCTCACAGTTCACAGTCCACCTCAGTCCACAGTCCTCTTCACCCAAAACCAAATCACCACCGTCTTCGATATCGTAAAACCGAAGTTATTAATAACTTCAATAAATCATGGATATGGAAAGTCGTCTCAATGAATTACCGCCCGACGCGTTTAGTGGGCTCGAGACGGAGGGAATGAAAGTTTGCCGTTGGTACATCCCTTTATTGTGTTTCCCTTGTTTATTTCTCATTCAATTATGCTATCATCTCACAATCAATACATAATTGTTCACGTACAAAATTACTACAGCACTCTGAAATTTCAAAAGAACTGGGAATACACACCTCGAATCAAAACACTCGAACCCAAACCTGTCACAGTAGACGTCGATGGTAGTCGAAACCAACAGGTTGACTTCAAGGGGTGCAAAGTAATTCAAATAGATGCACGTCCTTTGCCCGAACGTGTTTTCATGCCGTTGACGTTCACAATTGGAGGTCCGTGCAGGTACACGAAAGGAGACAAGAGGGATTTTGAGGTCATGATGCGGACCAAGGAACAATCATTGATGATGAAATTACCTCCCAATGGAGACTTTGATTGGCCAGACTATAGGGCTTTTGAAACGTGTCCTTTTTGTTGGAAACGAGCTAAGCCTGGTAGCAATGATCGATATTGGCTCTTATTCCATAACATGGGGCAGTTTACTTCAGATGGGTCACGGCCAGTATTGGGGACTAGATTTGTTTATAGGTTAACTTGTGAGGATTGTTTTGAAGAAATGATTGAAGGCATGCATGTGCAATGTAGGGTAGAGAGGAGTGGGAGTGTGGAAGAGGTACCTCTTCTTGAGGTTGTTGAAAATCAAGGTCCCGTTACATGGCTCCGAGATCCTTATGGAGATATGATTCATGATTTGAGTAATGGCAAGTGCATGGATGCTTATAGGCTATACTGCACTTGGGAATTTTTGGGTGCCTGTAAAGTGCTGTACGAGGACTTCAGTGATAACTTTCGTGAAATGATAATGAACTCCTCCCCATTTGAGTTCGATTGTTCCGAAACAAAAAAGCCAGACGATCCTAGAGAATATTGGGAGATGAGTCAAATACCAGATAACAAAGGGAGACAATGTGATGGTCCCAGTTGCCATCACATCCATGGGGATAGGAGAGAGCCAAAACAAGGGGAGAAGAAGGGCAAAAAGATCCGTCTTGAATATTGTACTGGATGCTTTGAAGCAATGTACTGCTCTGAAGAATGCCATCATCTTGCATGGAGTGAGCACAAAGTAATATGTAAAGAGATTCAACAAGCTCGGAAAGAGGAGGAAGAAAAGAAGAGGGCAGAAAAAGAAGCAGCTGTGTTGAATTCATTTATTCCTGTCAGTGTGGAGCCAATGGGTAGAGGTAAGAAAAAGAAGGGCAAAAGGAGTGGTGGCAAGAAGAAGAAGGGAAAGAAATAAAAAGGCATAACAATCTATATATGGAAAAACTTGGAAAAACAGGCAGTTATTTGCATGTGTTGTCAAACAATATATTTGAAATAGATAGTTCCTATTGAATTTATGATGTCAATAGTAAAATGCATACTATTCCACACTGATATTGACTTGAATTGTTCAGTGTAAATTGTTACTTGAAGTTTAGATAGTTATCCACCTACACACTGTCACATTTTGATGTGGTTTCACTCTCCCTCATCCACCACACTTTTCCAATTGTATTTCCAAATGCCAACTTGGCTATCTCCGATACAAATGCAGATTTGGCAACACCATCAGAGTCAAGTTTCCCAAGTATCTTGCCCTTGTCAACAAGCAGAAAGCTCTCTTTGAATTGGGACTTCAAAATTTTGAATTTATATGATGTAAGGAGCAATTGGGACACTTTCAGGCAGTCTGCTAAATTGGTGATCAACACACTTTGCAAGAAGACCAAGAAGCTTAAAAAACACTATAGGGTTAAGTGCCTTTTCATAGGAAGTTGAACGTGCTCTGTTGTACTCACGAACAAGGAGTAGAAGGTAGGCTGTAGCTGGAGGTGGTAGCAGGTTCAATTTAACTAAAGGGTTGTTAACAGAAAATAAAAAGGCGTAATAATCTGCGAAAAACTAAAAAGCCATTTTGAGGCTGTCAGTGAACATGTGTTGGTCGTCGTCAAAGATGGCACTTAAATTTACTGTATTTTAAATTTTGACTTATCTAGAGCAAGTTAGTAAATTAATTAATCTTTGAATGTTACAGCATCAACAATACACCATCGATTGGATATCCATAAGTTGCGTTGTAGATTAGAATTTAGATTTGGTACATTGATAGTACTGTAGTCAAGTCTGATTTGCATTACATGTAGTACAATCATTGTCAGAGTTACTGCTGTCATTTCTTACAGAAGTTATTATCAAAAAGAGCGCTCTACACCTCATCCTCTGGTAAAAGCAACATTTGTCCACAAAAAACACATAATGATCACAAAGATTTATTGTGTGTGTACTGTTGTTCGGGCACCCCTCTCATTTCCGACCATGTCATCATATATCCATCTGAATGTAATGT
>JALLAY010000690.1:0-13326 GCA_036939635.1 Cyclotella baltica
TTAATATATGATACATAGTGTCTGATCGATAACTGCAAGACGGTTTCAAGTGTTGTGACTTTTGCAATTTATCTTCAACCTTCATTGGCCGATGATGTTATACATGGGGATGTGGCTAGAAATGACGACTCATACTGAAGGTATGGAGTTGTGATGATGAAAGTAGTGCCAATCCAAAAGTCTATCACACAAGACCATTCCCCAGTTCTTATTTAGGCAAGATTGGATCTGAGCACTTACTTGTAATTCACCTCATTTTATTCACAATTTTCTATTTGATAAAATATTCTATTCTTTTATTTGCCTAAATTTGTGGTGCATGCAAAGTGGGCAATTTCTGTCTTGGCGAGGCGACCCAACAAAGCATGGCACATGAGCGAGCTTGGACTGTAAAATCCACCATCATTGGAATCATGGGCATTACAATCAAGTGCAAGGCACAAGCCACTTTCAACAAGCATTCTAGCAGTACTAGTGTAACCTCCATCATAGGGGAAATACATGGCACATTCAGCATTTTTCCCATGACTACCAACTCCGTATCCAGTGACACATAAGTAACCATCTTGCATTTCTTTATTTGACGGTCCTTGCCCAGGTTGTGGCACAACTACTCTCAATAAAGGCCTTGTAATGGGGTTGACTATCAAGGTTCCAATCATTACGAGTCCAAACAACATGGAGAAAGCATCCATAAAGTTTTCTGCAGCTATAGCTTCCCGATATTTTATTTGAGATGAACCAGAACTACTGCTGAGCGCAACTCCTCTGCGGACTACTTCTATATTGATATATGCCATGACAAACGGACTTGCCCATTTTTTGATAAACCGAAGTGAGGGATTTTTGCAAGGGGTGGGAACAATAGGCAAATTGTCGCGAACAGTTCGCTTGCTTTCAGATCCATCTGGTAGACGCATATAAACATCCAATGCATTAAGCTTCGAGAGAACCTCGCTAAGTGAAAGTTGATCGAAGATAATATCAATGGTCTCAAAGAAAGTTGCGATTGTGCCTCCTGAAATTCCACCTTGCATCTCGTTTAAACACTCTACAGATACAAGTTTGTCCCCGGCATTCTGTAGTTTCTCTGACAACACTCTTACTGTCAAATCCCATGGAATACTGTCATGTCCGCAAAATGAAACAATCTTGGCTCCTGTTTGCCTCGCAGTTGATTCATATAGTTTCATCATGTCTTTGTTCCAGTCAACTTCTCCCGTGATATCAGCATAATGAGTACCATTTTTTGCACATAGTTCAACAACTGAAGAGCCTACACGAAACAGCCAAATTTCTCAATTAAAAATTTCGCTTCTAATGCATTAATCAAGTCATTGCTTACCATATTTAACGAATGGACCAGCAGTTGTAGCTACAGCTCGGGTTTTACCAACCATCTTTTTCACGGTATCACGTTTTCTATTGAAAGTTTCCAAAACAACAAAGAATGAGATTTTGAAAATATCAGTGATTGCACACGGCATATGAAATGCTTACGATGTGTCAACAATCACTATGTCAACATCTAGCACTTTATCACTGCCTAGATCCTTTGCAATTGACTTCAAAGTACTCTCTATTTTCGCTTTTGAACGCCCAGCTACTGCCCATTTCACCTTGGCATCTTTGCCAACTTTTCAAGCATAAGAAATGCAAAAATGAATTAATTGATAATTTAAATCATCAAATGAAGCACCGTGGCTCTTACCTCCATATTGCTTTACAAGATATGATGCTGCCAACTTTCCAGTGAAACCTGTTACTCCCAACAGAACCAAATCATACTCCCTAGCGTTCAATGGTTTGATATCTAATTGTGTATCGCTATCACCATTTGAATCATCAACCGAACTTTGGATTCTCTTTGGACCACGGAGCAGCACCCAGACAACATTAACTGAAGTTGCAAAAATAGTGAATGGGAGCAGAATTGCCAACCAGAATGGCAGACCTAAGAACAAAGATGCAAAAAATGCAATAGGGCCTATAACGAGTGGTTTCTTTTTGTCAACTTCATCCATCTGATGGTAAATTGAGGCGATATCCTCTGAATAGTTGTCTGTGGGGTTGTTTTTCGATGCCATGTTAATAAAGTTTTGTTTGTTCAGAAACACAGTGATGAATAAGACAGATAAGACACGTAGAAACCGAGGATTGCTAAGGCAAGTGAGAGGGTGATATGAAAGGATGATCTATCGATCTCATAGGTCAATATCGATCTGACATCAATCGTTTTAGTTTTAGAATGACCCCACACGGCTTCTTATTCCTTTTCCTATTACGCTTTTCAGATCGTTTGTCTCTCAATTGGTTTGTTGCCAATGAATTCCGAAGCAAAGGTCAAACAGATGATTTTTTACAATAAAATTTTAGATTCCTGAATTCTGTTAAAAGTCTGAAGGGTATAATTACCATTCTACGAAGGAATCAATAATTATCTGATTTTTCTTTCTCCGAAAGAGACTTTCAAGCAACGATGTACAATTATTTGTGACTCAAATCTAATTTCCAAGCGAACTGAAAAATGTAGATGTATGAGTTAGACAAGATATTGCTACCTTTAACATGGTGATCATTTCAAAAATTATAATGATTTCAACTAATAAGGAATCTTTATATCATAAAATTAAAGGTAATATCAGCTTTTGTCACATGAGCTCTCATCAGGTCATCAGGAGTCTCATCAACGCAATCGACGATCAACTCGATCAACGCACAAGAGCCCCCCGCCACGCCAATTAATTGGATTCTTGTGAAACAGTGAAAGAACCGGACCCGCGAGGCAGTGAGGAGGTGCGCCAACCAAAGAGCTGAAGACCTTAAAATAATAAAATAGTGATAGAATGGACTCTGAAAGTTATGACTTCATCTTTAAAATCGTTCTGCTGGGCGACAGTGGTGTAGGCAAATCCAATCTGGTGTTTCGGTTCACGAAGAACGAATTTAACAAGGACTCTAAGTCAACGATAGGCGTTGAATTTGCCACCAAAACAGTTCAGATTGAAGATGATAAATTAGTTAAGGCTCAAATCTGGGACACGGCCGGTCAAGAACGTTATCGTTCTATTGCTTCGTCGTATTATCGCGGTGCTGTTGGAGCTCTTCTTGTTTATGATGTGACCGACCGAAATTCTTTTAATCATGTTCGTAAGTTTAGCTGTTCATTGCCTGTATGCACGTTCACACGGTAAGCGTTTCTTATCACTAAAGTTTCACTCATAAAACCGAACAGCTATGTGGCTCAAAGAGGTAGAAGAAAATGCGGAGAAGGACTGTCTCATCATGCTTGTTGGTAACAAGATGGATCTACACGAACAACGCACTGTCTTTGTCCGTGACGGACGGTCATTCGCACGTAAAAATGGCCTAGCCTTCATTGAAACATCTGCCCTTGATGCTACGGGGGTAGACACCGCCTTTCAAAGGATATTGCAGGAGATTTATAAGACTCAAACAAAGAAACAGTTGAAGGCTCAGGGGGGAGGGGGTGAAAAGAGTGCGGGCGGAGCACAACCGGCGAGGGGGCAGACTATTTCGTTGTCGGCACCGCAGGATAACACTGCAGATGGGGCACCTGCGAAGAAGCAGGGATGTTGTGCTGGGGGGCAATAAGCCTGATAATTTTTTGAGTGGAAATACGCAAGGATTAATTGTTGGAATGAGGGACAGTTGTTGGGTCTTATGCTGGAAAATGCGATAAGTTATTCAGAACAATCTGATGGCTTTTAACATCCGTCTATAAGTTGTCCTCTTAGGTTATGAAAGTCGAGACAGGAATGTGATTTTCCAAACACCAGTTTTGTTTTCTGGGAGGATCATCTTCATTTTCACCTCTTGGCTTGAATTCTGTTCATAAATATGTTCAAGTGTGTCTTTGTTCTTTGTAGTTAATTAGAGTAATACTCGTTAACTTCTTTTAACAAAAGGGAAAACAACAAAATGAGCAAACCAGTGTTTATGCCGTCAAATAGATAGCTTCCTCTCTTATCTTCTGAACTGTTCTGTACAAAAAACTAAGACTCTGTTTCAAGTTAGGTTTTTATGATGAATTACATGTTAGCATGTTTATGTTTCACCAACTTGGCATTGAGGAATGCACTGGCATGGTCATGTCACACTTTGTCAGCATATAGTGTATTATGGAATCGAAGATTGACAAATATGGGCTGGAATGCATCTTTCTTACCAAGGAAATGAAATGGAGAAAAGGGCTTGAAGATCTTCAAAGAGAATTGAGAAGATATCATCAGCAAGGAGCTTCAGCAATAGAGGGGTCCCAACCAAAGCACAGGATGAGCTCACCAAGTATAGAGAGTCAAAGCACTCAAGTATTTGATGTCCATTAAAGAGGAGCAAGAGAGAAAAGACAAAGGACAGGAATGTTTTGATGACAGATCAGGGACTGTATACTCCTATGAACGAAGCTTTATCACTCAACTGAAGTGTTGTGGGGCTTGTCATGATATGCATCATAAATGTCCTTGAGAAACAAGATGTAGCAACTTGACATATCAGCGGCATTTTTCCTAATGAATATGTTTAGTTTAGTTTAGTTTAGTTTTAAAACTAATGAATATGTCCCCAAAGATGATGAAGATGTGCATCTTGTGATTAAAGGTAGGATGACTGAGCATCTGGCAAAAATATCAATATCACCTGAGACAGATCAAGAATGTGTTGCGGACAGGCAAGACCAGGCTCTTATTTACTGCAAGCTGAATGTGGCCATCTGTGGCATTCTCAAAGCATCAGCGCTACTGTTCTGTAAGAACTTGTACTTTATTTGCTCTCCTCAAGAATGAGGGTATTTGAAATCAACCTACAATATGTGTTGATTGGTGTGTGGCAAACAAAATGATCACTCGCAAGCAGTACATAGTTATCAGGCATGTAGATAACCTGAAGATTTTTCACATGACTCTGAAGTTATATCAGAGAGAATCGCATTGCTTCCCAAGAAGTATAGCAATGTAAACTCACTAACAATTAGAAGAGGAAAAATATACATGATCACCTATGTATAGAAATGGTTTTTTCCAAAACTGGCAAAGTGATGTGGTTAATTGAAAAGTTTTTCAAGCACGTTCCCGCAGACATGTCTGGAGCAGTCAACACCCCAACTCCTAGTTGCGGATCATTTGTTCGATACCAGAGATGACATGGAAAATGTGGCTGATGCATTAGTAGATTTATTCCACATGTAGTAGTAGTAGTAGTAGTTTCTTAGCCGGGACTCTTATGTATAACAGTGCAACTTCTCTTCTGTGCAAAAGAGCCAACCAGATATACAAGAGATTGTGTCATTTCTCTGCAAAGGGTCAAAAACCCTGACACAGATGACTACAAAAATTAATAGCAGAGTGATTAAGAACTTGCGCAGAATCAAGCTTACTCTATAGGCAGACTGCCTGGATCAAAATGAGTGGATTATTGACATATTATTACTGATACACAGTGAGATGAGGATTCACACTAGATCTATGATGACCGCTTTGGCAGGGGGGTTGCGAATGATGAACAGAAGCTCTATTGCTAGCCAGAAAATTAACACCACCATTTCTACAGAGGTCGGGGTTAATCTAAGAACGGATATTTTCTTAAAGCTTCAGGATATCTCCTCAAACCATCCATTGTGCCCGAGCACATCAGATAGCTATCCTTCTCGAAGAAAGCTGCAGGCTGCAGAGGCAGCAGCAGCAAGATAACACACCACAAGAACATCCGATAACAATAATTCTTTATGGCTGACTGCATTTGACGTGGCACATCGAGGTCAAATACTTTCCCGAAGATGACATAGTTGCGGTTTTTACCTATCCAATACAATGCAGTTAATTCCGAAGACTTCACAGTATCATTATGAACTGTGAGATAATGAAATCACCCCGGTTGATGTCAATTGGTTCTCTGGGAATGTCATTACAGTCAATGATTGTGAGGCAACAATTGACACGGCTAGCATTTAGGCCAACATTTCTGCCATTTGTGGAAAGAAGGTAACCTGGACCAATAGTATCCAGGATATCTAATCCTCTGAATGATGGCCAATGATGAAAAGTAGATGACCGGTAATTAGAAGAGGCATAAGTCTGACAAATAAGTCAGCAGTTCGAGCCGTAGCAGAATGAATTGTGAGATATGACTAATGTCTCATTTTTGTATTCTAGCAACTTCAGTTGTCAAACATTTCCAAGTGATAAAAAATCTTGTAAGTGAGTGAGACTAACTACACCAAAAAATGACTTACATTTATGTTCAAGACTATTAGGTATATTGTACATTAAGACTAGATTAACGTGCAACTCACGCAACTCAGTCTAAATATAGTAGTGTCACCAACATATCCAACTTATGAGCCTCCTCTGCAGCCTCTAAAACAGTCAAACTTTCATGAAATGCAAAACTAATCAAATGATCTGTCTGGCTCAACAAATGAGAATTACAAATTCTACTTGCAACATCCAACGGCATATTGTCATTTTGAGGCATGGTAATAACATTGGTAACATCTTCCAAGAGTCTTTGTGATTCAGGAGTTTGTTTGGACATGCTTTGGGGAAGGACAACGGTTAGAAGATTGGGCTTAATGGCACGGAGGGCTCCTCTGATGGCTGCGGCGTTGGTTCCCTGAGCGCCTGATGTGTAAAGATGATTCCCAGAGAGAACAAGTGCATAAGCCCTGCAACATGAAGAATAAAACATTTAATACTTAGGTCAACACAAGAAAAGCAACAGTCATCATGTAAAAGCAAGAGATGAGTAAAAACTCATAAACTACTCACAACATCTCCACGATCTGTTGGTGCAAAAATGAACAATGTCTAGTCCCCAAAATGCAATATTTCTTCGGCCCCTGAGACTGAATAGCCTGTAATTCAGTCATAACTTGTGTTATATTCATCTTGGACAATTCATAGTCATCATCGTCCACAACTGCTTGAGGTGCACCCACAACCGCCGTCTTTCGTTGAAGTCCCAGTCTTCTCTCAAAATCGTACTCTCCTACGTCATCTCTGGCAGTTAGTGGCGCTAAGTCGTCAAACTCAATATTTTCCCCCGAGTCTTCTGCATCAAAAGACGTTTCTTTCAAAGTAATGTGATTGTATTGTTTGTCATTGCAACGCCCAAATCCTCTACCTACATTTAAACCAGCCTGCTGCCGTGGCATATTGAATCCCAGACATGATTGAATTATAACCAAGGCCACGAAGAATATGTGCGAACTAAGCATTTTTCTGGACGGGTGCAGTGTTTACGGCCTCTCACGCGAAGGAGCTGGCTTGGTTAAGTCGGTTCAAGATCACTAGGCAAATTGAGGAAGGCCAACGGAGACCGCTCGGAACGATGTCTCCTAAATAAGTTTATGGTCGTAGTGTGGCCGGTGCAATGGAGTGGGTGAGAGAGTGGCTCTTCTGTCGCCGATGTTCGAGTTCTGGCAGCTGGCTGGCTGCCGGTCAGCTGTTGCTGTTTACTCTTCGGCTTTGTGGTTGCAGTTGATGATGGATGATGGGCGGGCTTGTGTAGGGTTAGGAACTCGGAATTGGGACTGAGGAACGTTTGAAGATTCTCGAATGATGCCGGAAGAAAAATAGCTTATATAAATATAATAAAAAGCGTTCAACAGCTTATATAATTTCTGACATAAACTAAGTCCAGTGGTAGGAGAGGGTAGGAGAATGAACGCGTCAATGGACCATTTCCTTCAGTCTGAGCCATCAATCGCAAGGCATGCCATCTCATGCCATCACCTCATTGTCACCTGTCAACCTGCCACAGACCAACTAAAGCAGACTAAACGCCAGAGTTTGACCAAGCCAAACAATAGCTATAGTAATCGGGACAAGTGCTTGTAGAGGTTTCGGAACTTTTCAATTGATTGAGATAACCACTTTTGGTACCACTTCTGAAATGATAATATATCGAAAGGCTACTTCATTTCTTACCTGCTACTGCTCCGTGACAGCATTTCAATCTATCCAGAGAGGTACAATACGCAGTAATTCAATTGACAACTTACAGAGATTTTCTAGCACTAGGACAAAAATTGCAATGAATAAAGGGCCATCTTACTGTGAAAAATGTGGCACAGCAATGGAAATCAAAATCCCCCATGGCGATGAACGTGAAAGACACGTCTGTGCAAGTGCTGCCTGTGGGTATGTAGCCTATCAAAATCCAAAGGTAGTCGTAGGTGCAATTTGCACTCATTTAGATCGAGTACTCTTGTGTAAAAGAGCAATTGAACCATCTAAAGGAAAATGGGGCTATCCTCAGGGGTACCTTGAAATTGGCGAGACTACTCGACAGGGGGCAGCAAGAGAGACTTTTGAGGAGGCAGGTGTCAAGTTTGACCCTGCAAAAAGTGAATTGCTTGCATTGTACAATTTGGCTGGTATACAAATCCAAACAATTTATAGAGTTGAACTTGACAATGATGTGTTTGAGGCTGGCCATGAATCAAGTGATGTAAAATTTGTTGCTTGGGGTGACATTCCTTGGGATGAACTCGCCTTTCCAACTGTTGCTTGGGGATTGGAGCATGCACTAGCTATGAAAGATATATCGAAGCCATTAGTGCAAGAGCGTACAAAACTGATAACTATGGATGGGTAGTGGAGGGTAGAAGAGGGTTGAGTTTTTGTTTTTGCACACGAAAGGATTTTTAGAAGCATTTTACAAAATGCACTAAAAGAAACATTTAATGCCAATTAATTTACTCTTAACAAGGAGAACACATATCATTATATCAATCTATACAACACAAGGTGAAAAATCATCCTTGGGCACACATCGCTTCATAAATTAAAGGAGACCACTTCTGTGCCTTTGACGCAGTGCTCTTGAGGGTCTCGTAGATTTCAATATTGCAATCGACAAAAGACCTCGCAGTGTAAGGCAAAGAATGTTTCTTGCATAGCGACACAATCAAAGGCTCCGTTTTGCGCAAATGCTGACGCCCAATGCGAGGATAACAGTGATGAAGAGTTTGGAACTGAAGGCCTCCATGGAACCAGTCTAGATAGGTAGGGCAATCCACATCCAGAGAAGAGATCACATTGCGAGTGAAAAAGTCTCCGCCGTACTTGAGACTGTTATCCTTGTCCTTACCCGTGTCAAATATGGGCCTTGAAAAATGAGACAGCGTGATTTGAACATTCAAAAGTCCAGCAACAGCATGGCTAACGAAAAAGAATGCAACCCGTTGGCTCCATGTTGGGAGACATGACACCAAAAGAGGCAACCATGAGAAGAAGCCCAGCATTGCAGCTAAGTCAAGTTTAGTCCTTCCCGCGTGGCCATCATTTCCTGACAAGAGGAAAATAATTGATTGGATGTACAGATTAAACCGAGCCACTGCCATGATGGGATAAAACCACAAATGTTGATAGGGTACAAAAACGTTTCTTGCCAACCAATCAAACTCCATGACTCGTCTGTGGTACTTGTTGTACAAAGATTTAAACATGTGCTCATGCAGCGCAAACACTGGTAGATGTGCAATATCAGGATCACAATCCACCGAATTTGGTACTGCATGGTGAACATTGTGTGTGGCCTTCCACCACGCCACAGAAATGCCATTCATCAATGTTACCAACGCACCCAAGTAGGGAACATTGATATGATCACGAGCATGTGTCCTCGCAGACATGTGTCCACAATCATGCCCAACAAATGCAAACTGCTGCCAAAACATCCCCAGCAACACTGCCGCGAACATGTGAGAAGCCACAGACTCTGTACCAAGTATAAGACCAAGCACCGCAGCAAATATACAAAAGACCCACGCTACTTTTCCCACATAATACCACGGGCTGACGTGATAATACCCCATTTCTTCAAATCGCTCCCCCAATTCACGAAAATCACGAATCAGTTCCGATACTTCTGGGGCATTCTTCACCTCACCAATCACAAAGGCGGGCAATTTAGTCTCAATCACCCAATTGTCATGAAAGGCTCTCAGCTCATCCGTGGCATCTCTTCCCCCAAACCTCAGGAGGGTTTGCTCTCCGCCCGGATGGTGAGCGAGCCACTTCGTTACATCGAGAACTTGGTTGTTGTATACTAGCCAGAGGTCACCGGGTTTATTGTGCGAGGCGACTTCTTCCAGGGTGTATGCCTGAGAGGGCTTTGAGGTATTCGCTGTTGGGGCGATGACCGGATCGGCGTTCACCTCGTTAACCGAAGGAGGCATGTTTGACTTGATAGTTTGGATCCGGCCGAAGATGATTCTGTACCTGCTCTTGGCCTCTCCTCCCTCCCTCGCGTGGTGGGGTGGCGTTCTCGTCTGTTGGCGTTCCCTTCCAATCAATCCGTTCGTCGCTCTTCTTGCCTCGCTCTATGTCCGTTGCTTCTCAATCGTGTTGTTGGCTATGGTATGGTATTTTGATATTATTTTGGTGCGGGTTGAATCTGTCTTGGGGGCCTTTTAACGGATCAATATGAGGAATATAAGGGTGATTTACAGGATCTTTTACGGATTTTGATACGTTAAGATGGATAATAACCCTGATTTTTAGCCTGTATATCTGACTCAAGACTCTCAACTCCAACCTATCACGCAACCTTTCATCACCTCCCTGTCAAAGCACAATCCGCTTCTAGTAAAGGCCCGACGCCCGACCACCACCGATGAAACCATTTTGAACCTTAATTCTAGCGTCTGGTACCCTTCTTCTGTGCGAAATCCTATAGCCTGGGACAATGATTTCGATGCTGAATGTTTTACGGCAGTCAAACATATCCACAAGGGTCACTCACTTAAAACCAATGCTGCCATCGACAGCTCCTTTAAATTATTTCTCTTCAATGCCTAACACTATAGATGAACCAACGCCACCTACCAAAAGAAGAAGTCGTGGAAGAAACGACAAATCGTTAAATGACGTTCCTTCGCTGTCAGACTTCATGCATCGTGCCAAGGTACTGAAACAATATCGAAGCTTTATTCGTCTTGCCTTATTTTTAGATGGCAAGAATGGGAGCAGCACTGGAGAATGCCGCGCAGCTTTAGAGGAAGTACGTGTGGCGTATCGTCTGGGTGTAAAGAAGGGAACTGATTCTTTGTCAAAGAAAATGGCATTTTCTGAGGTGAGCTTCTAGGTGTTTTGTTGTGTACTCCTGCTGTGTCGTATTAAAATTTACATGCATCAATTTTTGCGTGATCAGGGAGAACGTAGACTGAAAGAGCTCCAATCAATGGTAGGCTACATACCAAAGAAACAATCAACACAACAACCTGAACCGGGTACAACAGACGAAAGCTATGACTCTGACAGCTGGATCAATATCAAAGACGAGGATGACACACGTGGACGAGTGGGAGTGCAGTGGCCCTGGGAAAGGGATGATGAAACAAAATGAAGGTGATGAATTTGGGTTATATTTGACGAAGCCAAGTTTTGTGTAAATTAAATAAATCTTAATTTTTCTACCAATTGTCTGTAATCCAAACAAAAATATCCCAACTCCATCTACTAAGGTAGGTGCACTGTTGCTTCTACTTTAATATTGCACCATGTAAGAAATAATTACCTGATGGCTTCTGCTGTGAATAATGATTTGATTGTGGTATTAACTGACAAGATGCACGGCTATCAATTTGTTTCAATCCACAAATTCATCAACTGGTTGGTATTGAAAAGTTGAACATGAAGATCTTATAAAAAACACAAAGAGCTTCTAGATAAGAGTTTCTAGAAGATATGAAATCTAATTGATTGAATTGAATCAACTTCATAGACGGGTGCTTACCCAGTATGCTTGATGATTAAAGATCATAAGCAAAGAAATAAAGTGATTAGCTTAACCGTTAGGTAGTACCAGCCACAAACTTCACGGCCAGTTTGCTGAAGGTCTATGAGATATCAAGGTATTAAACATCTCTATCTATAAGCACAAAATCAACTATAAGACAAATAATCATTCAATCATACTGTCTCGAGTAGACGGTCTATTCCTCACCAATGCTGCAGCGATGTATCTTTTGGTTGGATGAGTTAATAGAGCAGTTAGATAATTACTTCACTCAAAGCTTTGAATGAAAAGAGAAAAAGACAATTGACAAATAACTGTACAATATCAATAAGGGGTATCAAAGTTATGCCAAGGTAACCTATAGACCAAGATCACAAATTTTACCATGAATATATAAAGGAGGGGTTCGGAAAAGGATGATTTTGCGAAGAACAATCGGAAGTAGAGATGCATGGTTTTTTTTGTGAAGCCTCTCCCCATCTTTAACTACATGGCACTGAGGAAGCGCAACGACGCAGAAAAAGTCAAAGCAAATGAGAATTGATGTCGAGCCGGCAAGATATCTCCCTGCGATTCTACCTTCGATCGAATGTATGGTTAAAGATGTTCCAATTCTATTTTAACGGATGATTGTTGAGCTCCGATTACATGAAGGAAGATGAGGCTAGTGGAATAGCAAGGATCCATCGCTTTTTCGAATTTGCTGGTTTTAAAAGTTTTCGTTTCACGATAACCTAAGAGCCACTTTTTGCTAGAGATGTAATTGAAAACCGCAGATTTGATGATTCACTGGAACAATTTGAAAATCAATGGGACAAGTGAAGCTGATTTAAAATCTAAATGTGAGCAACAATGACGAGTACTACCCAAATCTCGATGGGGTATTTGGAATGACTCAGAAATCATGAAATTTGATCTGTAGAACTTGGTAGAACAGCCCAAAATTTTCTTGTACAAGTGAAAATGTGATGACAATACAATAAAATATGATCCGTCCTACAGCTTTCACAGTGTCTGTGGTCATTTGAACCAAATTGCAATGGAAATTGATGTCTGTCTACCAAAAGCCAACCATGATGTTGATTTGAGCCGGATTTTGTGCAATTCTGTTGTGTCTAGCAGATCAAAGATAAGTGGGTGCTTCTAAAGCCTATTTCATGAAGAAATAGATATGAAAGCAAAGTACAAAATGGAAATTGGCCTGTTGCACTTAGCTCGAGAGTCTGAAACAGGGAGAGTGCTGTCATTTTGTACTGAGAATGCTCCAAACATAGACACATGTCTGAAAAGACCTTATGCCAATCAGAGCAAAGACAATTTATGGCTGTTATGGTTAGAACAAACCATATTATAATATCGCCATGCCAACTAGATCAGCACATTTTCAATGTGAAAGGAGAAGAAGTCAGAACAATCAGTCGAACTTAGTGACTTAGATTACAGACCCAACAATACCAAAGTTGGCAGAATTGTCTATTATTTTGGTTCATCACTTGAGTTGTAAGCAAGGATCCCTCTAGACCTAACTCCAAATACCCCCATATTCCCAACTATACCCAAAGA
>JALLAY010000691.1:0-13278 GCA_036939635.1 Cyclotella baltica
CTTCCGATCTAATCCACCATGTACACGAACACGAACCAGCCTCCCTCACGCCGGTTGATTATCGCAACCCACACCTACACTCCCAAACCAAATAACTGTCACGAATTCTTCTGTCCCTCTTGCCAACATGCCACCACCAATACGTCGTTGTTGACAGTACTTGTCTGACGTTTAGTTGTGTTTTGTTGTGTTGGCCGAAGTACTACATCACCTGGAACGCGTAAAAAGGCAGTCGGCTAAACTCCTCTTCCATCGTCAGCGCCGTTTAAATTCTCCTTAGGGGGTAGTGAACTGTCATCGAAAAAGAATTGCAATGAGTAGGACATAGAGACAGTTGGCGGGTTTGGATGGGTTACACAACAACCAACTCTGAACTCTTAAGCAACAACCGACTCTACGCATTACATGCCACTCAACGTCGAGCCCCAATCCACTCCATCCAAAAAAATATGCCGGGCTTAAAGATTCTTTTTCGGCAAGGCATGCAGTAGAACATATGGAGGGCTACAATCTACGTTGAATCTGCTTCATATCTCACAATATTATCAAAATTAATACAGCTTGGCTTACACGATGGGGGTGTGAGGGTGCTAAAAAACTAAAAGTTTCGGCTTCGTGCATAAGGAAAGCTTCTACTGTCTGTGACAAAGCCACTGCATTGGCTAGTACCATATATTCACCAACAACCCGATGATTTGATGTTGATTCAAAACGAACACAATCTAGCCGAGGTACAGGTAACCCTGATGGATGGATTAGAATGGTTTAAATCAATACAACTACTCCTCCAGCTAAATGCAGAGAGTCAAGTGTTGCTTCAAATGTGATTATTGCCAATTGCACTACAACAATTACAGATATTGGGTTCACAGCAATATCAAGTGAATGCTTTTCAAGATTGCAACGGCATCGATAACCTTTAATGATCCTTTTTTCCTGAAATTATATTGTTTTACGAGTTTGCTCCAAGTAATTAGATTATAATTTGTAGGACTGAACGAGAACACCACGATGACTTTAAGAGGGCGGTGGCCCAAATTCCAAATACAAAGCCACACAACAATTTAACCAAACAAAATTACCTCTGTGACACATGGCAGTTCCCGCTGGGTTCTGCCGCATGTAATCAGTTCCAAATGTCATCAACTCCATGCTGCAACCTCCGCAATAATAATTTCCAAGCAGTAGTAAATATTTTCACAAACTATTCTTAACACTAAAACATACGTGTTATGTATCTGTCACAAATCTATGTTCAGTACAAAAGATAATCCGTTACATCAAGTCACTAAGCTTGTTAAAATGCCTTACATAGTCAGAAATCTTTATTATTGAATTATATATTAGTTAGCTGATAATATCAGTCACCAGGAATCACTCCTATTGATAGCAAAATACAGCAATTAGATCTTTGCAAAAACATCCAGCTAATCCAGTTCGAATCCTTGCCCATTGTATTTCCCATTCGGATATTCTGTTATTTCTTACAGGATTTTTGCTTCTCTCCCACAGGATTGTTGCATTCCAATTGCTGCAATCGCCCCAGGTTCGTCCCTAATCTCCAGCTATCTGCTGTTGTTGTTTTTGTTGACTGTAACATGTTCTAATATACGGATAAAGTATTTGTGGTTGCATGGTAAATGTTTATTGTTGCATAGTGGTGTTTTTAGAACAAAGCACCAATAACCCCCTCGCAAAAATCCCCCATTATGATGCTTCAGAAAAGAAGGTTGCATTAAAGATTCAGAACTAGGAGCTGGACATCAAAGGAGAAGGTAAACCATGGTGTCAGATTATAAGGTGGCATTGGGGGTTAAAAATAAACGGGGGATGTCACTTATCTTCACCGTTGTCCACATCGTGTATTGAGTGTGCACTGATAACAGTCAGCGCAGATGAGAGACGACCTTTCCATGTGTGTCGCCGTGAGCAAATAATCTTAATAATTTTTTATACAAAATAATATAAGATGTTCAAAAACAGAAAGGAGCCATGCGGCACCACTCACCATAATAATCTTCCACTTCTGTACGAGGTGATGCATCATCACGCAGATCGAGGCCACCCTGACGATGAAACAAGCCTCGAAGTAGCCTTTACCAATGCACATCCACATTGATATTGTTGGAAGACATCGGAAGACGTCGTGTGATGGGTGGAGATGGGGTGTGAAGCGAGCTGCACATCAAGGACGAGGGCCGAGACGTCATGGTGAGTTCAGTCGAATCGTTGTGTAGAATTAGAATCCATGTTTTGGGCAATCTGTACATGTTCCGAGAGAGCTCCTCAAAATTTACCTTTCTAAGTTAAAAAAAGATCCTGTTGTTGAATGAGTTGACGTGAGTCTTAGAAGGTAGCAAAATCCATGCTCGGGTCTCATGAGATGGATTTGTGTGTCATGGTTTCAAGAGGTTTCACGGTTTCACGGTTTCACGGTTTCACGGTTTCACGTCTTGTGATAATCTTTTGGATTCGTTCACCTTCGATTGATCATCTGTAGTTTACTGAATCTTCTAGTCTTCTCTAAAAAAGACCGTGTAGGCTGAAAGAGAGGCAACACTTCACTTTTTGGGAATATGGTTACGGGGGGACAGGAGATGCATAAGGTAAGTGCAACCGCCACTGATTTCCCCTTCTATACAATTGCTTGCTTTGCATTGAGATGTACAACTAACTTTTGCTATAAGTTGCTATAAGTATACATTAATACTAAGATTGGACTTCTAAATAATCAGGGGAGGTAAGAGGTGAGTGCTCCAGATTAGTCTCTCTGAATGACTTTGCAATGTTATACATTTGGCAATGTGAGTGTGTATCTGCATTCCAGGTAGACAGAGTCTGAAGAATGGACAACCCAACTATGTTGGGAGTGGAGTAAGATCTACTGCTACTTTTCTATCATTTGAGCCTTTAAGTCAATGATAATAAGTTTAATGCATTACAATGGTATTGTAGGCATTAATGTGACTGTGACAGAGATCTGACTACAGTACTTACCACTACCCCAGTGAAGGCAACCTATGTGTACTGTGGTTGCATTTGAGGTCTTTTTGTTGCCTTTTGCCTCACTGTCTCTTTCTCCACCTCGCAACTTGAGAAGATTGATGGTGGAGTTGTTGTGACCTTGTTTGTTACTGTTTCTTGGTGATCACAATTTTGTTCTGATCATGGAGGAGAAGAGTGTCATATCTATGTATCTAAGCCCAGATGTAGATATGAGGATACGTAGTAGTCTTGGTTTAGGTGGCTATGATTTACGTACTCATTTTAGAGATTTATATTAGTATTCAGGGATAGATACTGATGAGAGGATCAACTGACACAAGAGATCGTGAGTTAGGAGATGATCTTATCTCCGCCCAATTTACAGGAGCAGTCAATGAACTAGATAAATCATAACTTTTACATGCCTATTTTTATCACTACGTTCACCTAACTTTACCTACTTCAGGGTTGTAGGTCACCGTCAATCTTTTTGCTTAAATGTTCTGGCTGTGGTAAGGGAAGAACATATAGTCATAATGAGACTTTGAGGCTTTAATCATTAATGATTTATTTGTTTCCATGGCTTTCCCACTAACCACAATTTTTTCGTTGGCAGCATCATAGACTCTTCTTTAAAGACCTTTTTGTCTGCTAACTTTGTATGACACATGGTCTTCATCTTCTTTTCAGTTATAACATAAAGATTTCATACTCAATATTCATTTTAGTGTGCTCAAGAATACAGAATAAACTACTGCAATCATATTATCTATTTGCAAGTAGTTTATGCAGATAAAGGACAGGGGACACTATGACAGTCATACATGTTGCAGATATCACAAGACCATTTTCTTACATATAGATCACTGACACTGATCGCTAAGCCTGCACTTTTTTGAGCTGATTCTTTTTTAAACAATCAATTTTAAATTTGAGTCTCCCAGTTCTAAATTTGCGTGGTGAAGAGGGAACAATCTTCACTTTCAAATCAGTTCCAAAAATGCAGGCTCAGTGATCAATATGCATGGAAGATACTGAGGCTGAAAAGAAATATGCAGTTGAGGTTGAGCCATTGAAACACATCAATTTGGAGGATGATATTTATTTGGCCAATTGATTTCATCACAAACAATGCACAAGTTTAACCTGGTGAATATGCTTGTGGTTAAGGTATTAAAAAGAACTAAACAATCACCCTCCGTTTCGCTTGCATTTTGGACATGAAACTTTTAAAACCAATATATCTAGTACTGGTACTAGTAGTAGCCAAACCTTGTGTTGAAACCTATCAACATTTAGTCACTTGTGACAATTTACAAAACTTTCCATTTGAGTTTCAAAAATGATAACTGTAGTTTTCCAAACACATGTCCTTTTCTGGCTTTGGAATTTTATGGATTCTTGATAAAAGATAAAAGTGCTTGAGCTCCAGAAATGACAACTTAGATGATGTGCTGAATTCTGTCAAGATTTATGAACGCCTATGCCTGACTCTTCAATTGAAATTTCTGACATTTGAAAAATAACAATGAAACCCCATCTCTAGATTATCCAGATTCCAATTAGTAGGAAGGCCGCAACTGCAAGGTTAATATTTACTCCTCACGACAGAATGGAAACCCATTAAGTATCGTATAATTTCAGTCTGGTCCATTGTAAGTTGTGGGCATATATATCAAGATTAGTTGTGTATGAAATATGATTGCACTTTTTATTGTAACATGGTGCATTCCCCTTGTTGAAGAAGTTTAATGTACCAATTATTACAAACACTCCAACATATCACAGTTGTTAATATTTTGCATGCATATTATATTATGTTATCTCCAAAGTAGCAAAGAGGCGGGTGAGAAATGCCAGCAAATAATTTGGAGTGGGCTGAAGAAAAACAATGTGCAATTTAAAGGAAGTAAAAATAATCTGAAATGATATGAGTGCTAAGATTGCAGTTATAAGAAATTGATGCAAGATGATCAGTAAGAGAGGTTTGGCACATTTTGTGGAGGAAAATAGAAAGAAGGGATGATGCATGATATGATGAGTGAGGCATCAGAAGGAAAAGCAAAATTATGTGAAAAAAGAGATGCACATGATGTGCAAAAAAAAGACAAAGAGATAAGTATGATGAGGTTCTTGGTGCTGGGGGCAAAAAACAAAAATGCCTACAAAGACTGGGAATCGAACCCAGGACCTCAGCCGTGTTAAGGCCGCGTCATAACCAACTAGACCATCTCTGCTGGATGTTTTTCTCGTCTCCAGAAAAAATTATAATCCACAAAAAATTACGATCTGACTAATTGAACACCATGTAAAAGGTATCTACCTAACATCTCTAGGTTAGTGCTTTGTTTACTTAAGCTCAACCACCAACTTGAGCAACCTGTGCATCTGTGTCATTGTTTAGTATTTGGGGTTCAGATAATAATGCTGTTTCAAAACTAATGACAGCATGTCTGGCATAAAAATTAGAATTAGATGAGCAAAATGCTGTAAATTAATAGAAGAATTCAAAATCTTTAACTTAAGGTCACACTAACAGCTAACAAAGATTTGAAGTTATCATCAATTGGCTTTGCCAAACTAAAAATGATAATCTAAATTCCATCAAAGTGATCATTTTCATATTTATCACCATCAGGGGGCTGGCCTTGATGTATAACTTAATGTATCCTCAACAGCAGTCCCGGCTTTGCAAGATTTTAGAATCGCAATTAATTTTCACGGATCTTGCCCACTTAGCTAGCATCCATTCTCCTTACCACCTTTTAGCTGAATACAAGAACAATCCATCGGCAGCCTTTGTGCATGAATGATGTGCTTGATGCCCCTGGAATTGTTTTGAATGCAAAACATCCAATATTTCTGCACTGTCTCCTGTTTTGTTGTGTACTGCCGATGGTTGAAATGAACATATGGATAGAGTCATTTCTATTACACATCTTCACCAAACCATGTGACAAAACATATTTATACATTCTTTGTCAACATTATTGCATAGAGACCAGTTGGGATCAGAAGTTTATCATATTTTTCTTCGTAATCAAGTCTATATTAAGTAATCTTCTAATTCTCTTTGGTTTGTCTCATTGTTGTACAGATGGTTGAGGATTGACTTATGTTGGTGAAAGAGGTGTATTCTTTACTCTTCTTGTTAAGCAAATCTATATCATTCCTCCATCAAAGGGTACTGTCAATATTGATAGCGTTAATGTTGCTGTTTTTTGTTGCTTTTTTGTTTCTGTATGTTGTTCGTGGTGTTGTGGTTGTGGTTTGGTTGGTTATGTGATGACTACATTGTTGCTCCTGCTACTGTTCTGTCATAATTTTTGTTGCTGTTGCTGTATCATGGTCTTAATTTTCTTATTTTTGTTTTTCAACTTTATGATATCCAGATGAATCACATATTTCTATGATTTTGGATTTGTCGCAAGATGTTTTGAATCTGCTTGGAACAGACTTCATAGTTGCATTTCTAATTTTTGGACCAACTTCCAACTGTTTGAGTAGTAAAAAAATGGTTGTAAAACTACAGTAAAGCTGTAGGGTCTTAGTTTTTGACTCTCAGATATCACCAAGTCTGCTGATATTTAAGCTAATACAGTGGGCAACATTGTGACTGAAGTTGGCAGAATCAGGAGCTGGTTTATGCACAAAATGCCATAGGAGAAGTTCTACATTGTGGTAAACACACCTATTGATGTGATTGGTCAGCATAGTTTATAAACTGTTCATCCAATTGATTTGCAATTAGCTTCTTCGGCATTTTTTTGTCCTTCTTTAGCAGCGGAAGTAGTGATTGATCACTTCTCCATCTCACATAGGCCTTGTCTTGAGCAAACTGTATTTGTTTCATGGTCTATCATATCATGGTATTGGCTGTTTTCTGGGATTTTACTCCAGTGTGTCATGGCACATGGAATTGACATTCAGAGCATTTCTATTGTCTTTCTGTTTCATATTGACATTGATAACTAAAGATGAAATCTCTTATGTGGACTGGGATGAAGTGGTAATTCCAATCAACAAAACTAGTATATTAGCCCAAGAGCGAACCATTGTTTTTGTGCGCTGGCTGTGCTAACATCAGAGTTTTCTTGGTCAACCATGAATTTCTCGCTACAAAAGAAGGTGATAACACATCCTTGCGGGCAGCCGATAGCATAAGACCAGTGATCCTGAAATGATCCTTGCTTTCACCTCATAATACACCCGCCACATCCATCATGTCTGTTTTTCTGTGCCAATGTCTTGTTATCTCTCAAGATCCCTCCACATGTATGCACCTTCCTTGTAACCCTCATAATCTAATTAACAAGTCTCGGCCATAGTAATGCTCCCCAATACAAACCGTGTGATAGTTCTTTCTATGGAATTAACAGTTGGGGATGAGTTATCCATGGTGCCGGGGTGTCAAGGAAAACAATCTCTCAAGTTCACTCAAGATAGATCAGTTACCCTGGATTTGATGGATGGGACTTATTACCCACATCACCAGAGTTTAATGAAAAATGTTTATAGATATCTCTGTGTGCATCTCTGAATGTTTGAATGATGGATGACAAATGGGTCCGGGAATCAAGCGATGGGTTGTATTTGACACTGTTCTGTAAAACAGAGAATTGACCTCAGTTTCCATTAAATTCAAGAGTTGGCAACATTTTCAGTGGTCAAATGGTCATAATTTTGATCAATATCCAGCTGGGCAATTTGGCCTTCTGAGTTTTGAAGTGTGGCTTTGAATTCTAGGGGCACATCATCCATGCAAACACAGTCCATATCATTGGTGATGATGTGAGTTTCATCATTATCAATGTTGTTTCTTTTTATGGAATATGAGTTAGAATTAACTCTTGGATTACAAAGATGACTGTATTCATAAAATTACTGAGGCACATAGCTGTACATATATGATTGAAAAAGAGGATCACTAGTTTGAATGTCATGGCCACTTGCGCCTTGTTGATCAGAATACACAACTCTTTTAGCATAGGAATTGGTATAAAATCTATAGAGAAAAATATTTGCGCTTTTTGAAAAATTTAAGCCGATTGGATAAGATTGTCACAACGACACTAATGTAAAAAGAAACAAAATTGCAAGTTAATTCTTTTAAGCCTTGACATGATATTCGATCCTTTTCAAATATCAACTATACTTGAAGGAATTGGTCACAAATGATGACTGCCAACCTCTCCCTTGATTTGTCTAATGTCCAACAGTCCAACATTGAAATTCAACAACATGAACCCTAACCAAACCACTACAATAACTAGATATGGATGCCAAAGCAGCTGCTGCCATGTATGGCGGTGGAATAAAACGATCCATCCATCATTTCATTCACTAACTGACCTTAGAATGCAGTCCACCAACGTAAACATAAAGCATTATAAGTAATATATGACCATTACTAGCACCTTTAACTTAATATATAACTATACAACATCACAAGAATACTTAGACAGGCACTCTAATTGCGGCCAAAACCCGGATAGACATTTATGATAAGGAGGAAAGAATAATTCTGGCCTGCAATAGATATCCATCTGCACAATTGAACCCTTGTTAAGAGAAATGGCAATACAACAATACACAAAAACACAAACGAAACACAACAATAACCACAGGCACTTGCCTTCTATGGAGTTGAAGTGGACACATGACACATTGAGTCAAAACACAATCACCAACATCACCAAATATGATGCTCAGGAAACAATTCACACAGCAATCAATTAGTCGTGAAGACTAGAGTGCAAATTACAATATCAGATGAACATAAATTGGGTTTGAACCTTGGGATGATTCCAGAAAATCTTATGTCATGATTTTAGTTGCATCCTACAAATGGGAATTATGAATCTTGATCCATGGATTGAGATGGAAAGTCTCACCAATATCCGGAGGTTTTTCCAGAAATGAAGTTGGGAAGGACACAGTCATTTTAGCAAGAATGGGTTTCCGTCAAAAATATATTCAAAGTTTTGTAGACGGAGTTTTATCTTGGTTTCAGGGAATCAAAGTACGAATTATTAGACAATGGCCATTTCCTGGAAAAATGCAAGCTGGGAAGGACCTCTAGTAATAATGAGACTTTGAGGCATTAATGTCTATTACAAAATGAATTTAAGTATGATAACTTTATTAAAAAAGTTTTTTGATGTGAAAACACATATTTCATAGGTGCTTTTGTTTGGTGTCAGAAAACGTGAAATTAGGATATAAATTTCAATCTTTATACTTTTTCCATGAACTTCACAGTGACTGCAATTTGTTTCTTTGGCTGCATCCTTAGGCTTTTCTTTATCTACCTCTTTGTCTGCTAATTTTGTATGAAACGTGGCATTAGTCTTCTTTTTGGTTATGGTATTAAGATTTCTTGCTCAATATTGATTTTAGTGTGCTTGAGGATAATATAGCATGCCTATTTGCAAGTTGTTTATATGCAGATAAAGGACACTTTGTCATTCAAAGATGTTGTAGATATCACAAGACTGTTTAAGTCCTTTTATATTGATCAATAATTGTTGGAGATTTAATATCATTTGAACACTTCGAAGCAGAACTATTTCAGAAGATGACATTTTTCATCATATCAGCAACCAGTAATTTTATTTCAATGACAGTACAGTTTTTCAATTATTGTTGACTTTATCTTCAATTCTAACTCTTGATGGCTGCCTATGTTGCTTGAAAATACATTGTTTCGAGTTAAATCTGTCATAAAGTTTTTCGTTGTTGCATCAATGTTCAAAAGCAACAGCCAGGTGTTGAACACCTTGACATACAACACTTTTTATGAGATGAGAGTATTTGTCTATGCTCAGCATCTAGGATTTACCTTTCAACATTTTGAATTTGACAGAGTTATTTAGCACCATCTTGTTTTACTAACCAATTCAGTAATCATGATAACGAAAATAGGGAAGTGAACAATTATTTTGCTTGAGACAGCAACTATTTTGCTTGCGACAATACTCTTATAGTCTTGGATGAAGAGGGCCCAAAAGAGCAGAACGTATTTATTTAATCCCACCTTTCGCATTTAATTTTATAACAGCAATGTTGTCAACTTGACACATGTTTGTGAATATGTCCCTCTGTAAACTAAGGGGCATGAGTGAATTTGATTTATTCACAAATCAAGTAGGAGTTGCCAATGACAAATCCAAAATGGGAAAAGGTAGCCCATGTGATGCTCCAATTGGAATCTTGTATACCTAATACCTGAAGTATCATTTACTCAAGCCAATGTTATTCACAATTCAATTCATGTCCTTAAAAGATACTCTTGACATTATCTGCTCATCCTACTCAGATATTAAAAATCTAGTTGAACTATCACAGTGACTCTACATTATTTCTTCACCCAACATGAATTGTACATGACTCTTGCTTCCTTCCGTGGGTCTAAAACTGAAAAGATTGAAAGAGTAACTGGAGTAGATTACATCTGATCTATGAGAATCTATACTTGCAACTGCAACTTACCTCAGTTACTTTGATAATAAAAATGGCCTCATTGAACGTTCACACTCATTCGAGTCAACTTGTTTGCTGTAAATGTATTTAATTTGACAAATGATGATCATGGTTATACAGATCAGGCTCTCTCAGAATGAAAGAAATTCATCTTTCGTTTTATTTGAAGACCAAGGAGCAAATTCTAACATAAATTTGACAATATGATGTATCTTGTGTTGCTCCACATTGACCAAACATTTGTTTATAATTAATTTATAAAAAATTTCTTAATCATGCATAGAAAATACTGAGGTTGAGAAGAAATATGTAAATGAGGTTGAGCCATTGAAACACATCAATTTGGAGGATGATATTTATTTGGCCAATTGATTTCATCACAAACAATGCACAAGTTTAACCTGGTGAATATGCTTGTGGTTAAGGTATTAAAAAGAACTAAACAATCACCCTCCGTTTCGCTTGCATTTTGGACATGAAACTTTTAAAACCAATATATCTAGTACTGGTACTAGTAGTAGCCAAACCTTGTGTTGAAACCTATCAACATTTAGTCACTTGTGACAATTTACAAAACTTTCCATTTGAGTTTCAAAAATGATAACTGTAGTTTTCCAAACACATGTCCTTTTCTGGCTTTGGAATTTTATGGATTCTTGATAAAAGATAAAAGTGCTTGAGCTCCAGAAATGACAACTTAGATGATGTGCTGAATTCTGTCAAGATTTATGAACGCCTATGCCTGACTCTTCAATTGAAATTTCTGACATTTGAAAAATAACAATGAAACCCCATCTCTAGATTATCCAGATTCCAATTAGTAGGAAGGCCGCAACTGCAAGGTTAATATTTACTCCTCACGACAGAATGGAAACCCATTAAGTATCGTATAATTTCAGTCTGGTCCATTGTAAGTTGTGGGCATATATATCAAGATTAGTTGTGTATGAAATATGATTGCACTTTTTATTGTAACATGGTGCATTCCCCTTGTTGAAGAAGTTTAATGTACCAATTATTACAAACACTCCAACATATCACAGTTGTTAATATTTTGCATGCATATTATATTATGTTATCTCCAAAGTAGCAAAGAGGCGGGTGAGAAATGCCAGCAAATAATTTGGAGTGGGCTGAAGAAAAACAATGTGCAATTTAAAGGAAGTAAAAATAATCTGAAATGATATGAGTGCTAAGATTGCAGTTATAAGAAATTGATGCAAGATGATCAGTAAGAGAGGTTTGGCACATTTTGTGGAGGAAAATAGAAAGAAGGGATGATGCATGATATGATGAGTGAGGCATCAGAAGGAAAAGCAAAATTATGTGAAAAAAGAGATGCACATGATGTGCAAAAAAAAGACAAAGAGATAAGTATGATGAGGTTCTTGGTGCTGGGGGCAAAAAACAAAAATGCCTACAAAGACTGGGAATCGAACCCAGGACCTCAGCCGTGTTAAGGCCGCGTCATAACCAACTAGACCATCTCTGCTGGATGTTTTTCTCGTCTCCAGAAAAAATTATAATCCACAAAAAATTACGATCTGACTAATTGAACACCATGTAAAAGGTATCTACCTAACATCTCTAGGTTAGTGCTTTGTTTACTTAAGCTCAACCACCAACTTGAGCAACCTGTGCATCTGTGTCATTGTTTAGTATTTGGGGTTCAGATAATAATGCTGTTTCAAAACTAATGACAGCATGTCTGGCATAAAAATTAGAATTAGATGAGCAAAATGCTGTAAATTAATAGAAGAATTCAAAATCTTTAACTTAAGGTCACACTAACAGCTAACAAAGATTTGAAGTTATCATCAATTGGCTTTGCCAAACTAAAAATGATAATCTAAATTCCATCAAAGTGATCATTTTCATATTTATCACCATCAGGGGGCTGGCCTTGATGTATAACTTAATGTATCCTCAACAGCAGTCCCGGCTTTGCAAGATTTTAGAATCGCAATTAATTTTCACGGATCTTGCCCACTTAGCTAGCATCCATTCTCCTTACCACCTTTCAGCTGAATACAAGAACAATTCATCGGTACTAACCCTAACCATTTCATCACCTCTTTTCGTGGGTAGGAACACTGCCGTAATAGAATATTTTGTTGGATTGTGTTTCCAATTAATTGTATCATTGAACATCTAACATGGGTGGATCTTCTAGAAGCTCTCCATAGTAATCCTTTTTTGGTATGGAGCACCTTTGCATCGGCACCCCTGACCCCCAAAGGGAAGGAGATGTCCAATTGCAACCATTATCTGTTGGTGGATTCATGTTTTGTGTCAAGAGCCTTTGGTGTGCTTTCACCAAGTAGGAGCTCTGTCGGTTTATTATCCAATCTGTTGGGTACATTCTCCCCTTCATTGGCAGGATTTTGGGCCGATTGAGTGAAGTAAGTCTCTATCGGCTTATACCTTTAGTTTTTGAGAGACCTCAATGGTGATTGTTGGGCTCCATTCATTTCATTGATTGTGTGTGTGTGACCAAGTGTCCATCTCTCATGGAGATGATTCTATTCATTGTTTGACAGAGGAGGATATAGATTACTTCATTGTTTTTATTGAACAGGGTATCATTTTCAACTGATAAAGTAGACTTTAAGTTCTGAGGATGGTTTGCAAGTATCATATCCTCCGGCGGCAAGGCCAGTGGTAATTTATTCACCCAGTTAGATTGAGTTTGCATTTCGTGTGAGTTTCTGTAATTAAGGTTTAAATAATCCTCATCACTGCCACTCCATTCTCTTCACCCTCATCCAGCAGTTGTAGCGGGTCAAGATTGACACAGTGCGTGCTCAATTA
>JALLAY010000692.1:0-13314 GCA_036939635.1 Cyclotella baltica
ACTCAAATGGCCGTTGAAAAAAGATGCAAAAATGAAGGACCACAGTGGTCCTTCAAAAATCCTCATGGATATGCTGACTTCCCCCTGTCAGTCTTTTGATGGCTGAAGGCACAGGCTGGTTAACTAAGGAGATCAAACAATTAATCAAGTTAATCTACAACACCATCAAACCTCCAAAAATGCTCCACTTTAACTTCTAATACCCAACATATTCTTCATCTTAACCCCAATGCTTTTATTATTCAAATCTTCCACAGCCTTTAGAACGCTGGTTCCCACCATGGGCAAATCCTCTTCATCAGACATCCATTCATCATCAGTTGACTCATAAAAGAATTCAGTGTTGCAATCACTATCATACACACTTTGGACTTCATCCTCATCTTTGCTGCTGCAATAAAAACTACTTTGGACTTCATCTTCGCCCTTGGTGCCGGTCTTGGTGTTGGAGGCATCTGCAGGTTGCGGTGTGGATTTATCAGGTTTCAAAGTCGGTGGGGTCGACTTTGACCGAGGACGGCGAGCTTCAGTTGACTCACCAGTTTCGGGTTTAGCTTTGAAACTGGAACGGTTCTCTGCAATGCCTGCCCGTTGAGTTTTGCTCTTTGACTTGCTTTCTTGAGACTTGTTATGAAGAATTCTGACGTTATAGCCTTCACCATGCATGCTTTCATCATCACTTTTTACTCCTTCCTCCCTTTCAATTGCCCCAATGCGACTTCTAATGGTATTATTTATTGCAGCTGCATTGAGTTTTATGCTGCTATTCCTTTTGGCATTTTCTTTTCTGTTGTCTGTCTGGACGGTGCACTCGGAATCATTCCATTGATTCTTTTTCCGAGAATTTCTCTTCTCGCGGGCTGGTTTGTCATTCCTCTGTGCCACAATGGAAGCATTCCTTTTGTCTAGTGTATAAAACTTTTTACCATCTGCTGTCTTGGACTCGTTCATTTTGCTTTCTTCACTTGTCTTTCTCCTGGTTGGATTTGGTTTGTTTTCCTGAAATCCATTTGCCTGTGCTTTGGGCTGACGTTCTTTCTTCGAGTCTCTTCTTCTCTCCCTCGATTTTGACCTACTCTTAATCTCAGACTTACGCCTGAGATGTGCTTCTTGGTCATTATCTACAGAATCAAATTTCTTTGTAATATCAGCAACATCATCAAGTACTTGTTTCATACTCTGTCTTTGTTGCCTTCTTTCTCTTGACGCACTTGCTTTCATCTCTTCCTTAGTTGTGGCCTTAACAGAATCTAAACCAAGCCTCTTTTCTTTAGGGTAAACCCTTTTAGCTCTTATACCAGTGTTACCAGTAGAGCACGGTAAAGCAAGCCTTGGCTGCTCTTCTTCGTCTTCTTCTTCATTCGTATAATGACTCCGAACATCAAAACTCGAGTACGATATGACACTGGCATCATCCATCCGTCGTGCCATGGCTATCAGCGAATCATCGTCTTCACCTAGTGTGTTATTTCGGCGAAAAGTCATTTCTGGAAGGATATCATTATCATCATCATGATTGCTCTCGTCAGATTTACTACATTGGGAGTTGCCAACGCCATTGATGTCTCCTGATGCAGTACCAGAAGAACCAAGATCTTTCGACTCTTCAGAACCTGTTGATTCTTTTGCTAACGCTGGTGTAACGTTAGTACTGTCCGTAGAATCTACAGTAGCTACAGCGTCATCTAAAGAATCAAGGTACCGCTGCGCCTCGCGTTTTAATCGATCGCAATCCTTTGCGAGATCTTTATAAGAGAATTTTCTGGGCATTGTATGTTTGAGTAATTGGTGATGGAAGTGAAGTAAGAGATGAATTTAGAATTTTTTGGTGGTCCCTCCAGTTCGGCGCTTCAAATCTATCCCTCAGTTGCTTGTTGCTTGTGTTTGTTGTGGGTGGTGGGAGCGAGGTCGATGTGGTGCGCGCGGCTTTCATTCATCCTTGGGTTCATCGTTCACAGGCATTCATCCAATCGTGATTTCTGTTGGGGCGATGGAATGAAGGCTGTTCAAGAATCGTGGTCCTATTTAAAATTACCTTTATTCACTGTGTGTAAATCCATACCGTGATAGGTATTATTGGCACGATCGATGTCACATCATTACCGTAACTTTTCGACTAATACGCTCAAAAAGCTTCTTAGAATGATGGTAAGCCGGAAGTACCCATTTTTGTCTAAAATGGAACAGCCCTCTCCTCTCAGAGTGGAGAAACTACCGACTTTGTCAAGTGGGCTTGACAGTTTTGAGCGAATTAGTTGGTAAACAGCGTTGCACACAGTCTAACCACAACCTAAACCTACCACAACCATGGTGGCTCCGTCCGCAGTCAAACCGCAGCCGCAGCTCTCTACACTTTAGTTAATGGTTGCCAATAACCAATAACACACCCAGGACTAAAGCTCATTTGGAAACGGTCAAACATCAATATCAACCTCCCAGATTCAACATGTGCGCTTAGCAGTTCTGGGCGCCAATTGTAGTTTGTACTTGTATTATTTCTGCCACATCAAATGAATGCATTTCACAATGATGGCCCTCACAGAATATCCAATGGGATTGGCAAAAAACGACCAAGACGGATGAACATTGCTAGCAAAGTTATGTCTTGCCGTGGAGGTGATTCAGATGTGGAATCATCTTACCAGCCAGCAAATTCTGTCAGACCGAGACCGAGCTTGGTTGTTGAATTTGATACAAACTTTGGATACGAAAGACATCGAAATGTTGACAATGATCAAATAATAAATACAATAGAAAGTCAAGCAGGACCTGCATTATCTCTTTCATTAGATACTTCACAATGTCTTCATCACGCCAATGCAACAACAATACTGATACAAAACCCTGACAGTTTAAACGCAACAAATAATTTTCCATCTCATGCAACACCCACCCTTCCACTGACAACACTCTGGACTCTCATCGCACAAAGCGCACTACTCCTCCCATCCCTCCTCATAACACGACGTATACTAAATTCAACATGCAACGCAGTGGTAGACTACTTCCGAGGCCGTTACCTCCGCACAACATTCACAAGACTAGAAAGAGCCTATCTACGCTACTACGAATTCCCAGCGGCCACACGTGCAATGTTCCGAGTAGCCTCACAAATCGGGATATTAATGAGTTTGAATTGGGCCGTACGATGGTGGTTGTACATGGTCGTAAGGACGGGTGGAGAGGATGTCACGCTGTCCACTTTTATTGATGCAAGATTGCCTTTGGAGGTTGATTGGTATTTTAAAGTTGATTGTTTGCCGTGTCGTAGAGTTGGGAGGGGTGGGGTGCCGTGGTTGTGTGGTGTTGTTTGGATTGGGAGTGTGGTGGGTGCTGGTCATGCTTGTGCTATGGCGGTGAGTCTTTAATTGGTTTCTTGTAAAACAATAGAGGCTGCTTGTTGTCAATCTAATGTTTGCTGCAACAACTTAGCTATCTAAATGGGGAGGCCCTCTCCGACTCCAGGCTGCTTCAGCCAACCAACAACCTCAAAAACCAACCCACGTGTTAAGCTGGATCATTCATCACCCAATACAATGGATACGAGGGTTAGATGAATGGAAACATTTTTCTTCATTGGGAATTAGAAAGAACAAATCTGACAGGACTGGTAGGCGAAGAAAATGGAGAGCCATTAACCCAGACCCACTTCTTTTCCCTGCTACTTGGATGCCACTGCGTTGGCTTCAGATATACGCTATTGCTAAAGCCTTTGCAACTGATCCCACACAATATAGATGGTGTTCTCCCGAAAAGCAACTTGCCACTATTCATCATTTAATGAAATTATATCTTGTACAGTATTCATTGGGTGATGAGTGGTCTAGAGTCTTTTTGGGAGAGTATCGAGTTGGGCTTGGAATTCTTGTCGTTTCTTGTTACTTTGTTGGTAAGTGCTGCTTGTATATTTGATGCTTGAACCATGATTGAAACTGACTATCATTTAAATCCCAACTTTATCTTAAAGCCTTAGCTTGGATGGTATTTACTACATTCACTCTGAATGTTGGAGCATCTGTGTTGCTAATACCATCATTACTGGCTGCAATCATATCTGGGTTTATGAACATAAGCATTTTTTGGAACAGAATGGGCACGAGGGAACAGAAGAAAGCACTTGAAGCTATGGGTTGGTCGAATGCTAAATGATGTAAGAAGTAGATCACTGTCTGTATGTTAGCATGGTGCATTTATGTAGTCTTAGTTGAGTTGTCAAATAACATGTACTAAGTAATAATATCACGACATCAGGTGCAAATGTTTTTATATTATAACTTCTCCTGGTGGAGAAGAGCGCCTCGAAACTCGTTCTTTCAAGCCACTAGATTCAGAATCATCGAGGCCCACAGATGTCAGCGCACTCTGATCTCGACTTATTCCCACCTCCAGGTCATCCTTTTTGTCCAAAAGAAGTAAATCACCACCTCTCTTCTTTCGTCTCACCAGCTTCCCATCCAAGGGTATTGGCAAATGTTCTGGTTCTCTGTTGCTAGGCATCATTGCCAATAAAATTCCAAAAACGCCGTGCTTTCGAACTCCAGATCCATAAATCATTTCAAAGTTGCTTCTCCAATTACCTGTTGAGTATGGATTCTTAAAGTCCCCTCTTAGTCTTTTCCCTACACTTCCATGAAATTCTATAGTTGTCAATGCACTCAGGACTAAATGCATATGAAACGAGGCAAGGCACAACACCGCAATACCCACAGCAAGGCACATCATGAAAGCAAATGCCACTGGGGTCTTCTCCATGGGAGTTGGTATATATGAATTACTTCTCAGGTGCTTTACAGCCATGGCTTTCGTTGCAGCCTTGGCTAGCTCACCAGCTTGTCTAATTTGTTCTTTGTAATGTCGACCACTCAAATTTCGAAATGCTGGGTAGCAAATTATCACGCCATAGATTAGGGCGATTGTAACGAAGCAGAGAAAATTAAAGAAGTACCGATAATTGAAGTATCCAATGACATTGAACATCCAGGGGCAGTAGTGGCTTTTTGCATTGTAGTTCAAGTTAAAAGCGATGTTGTGCACATATGAATGTAATTTGTAGGAATGGGCATGTAATCAAGTGACGAGAAATAAATTAGATATGAAAAGATTCGTCAAAACCAAAATCAGACAAATTAATACAACCACATCAATGCACTCACTCCATATTTAAAACAAGAGACTTGGTCACATGATCATAATGACTCCGTGGAGGCTTCGGTTGCTTTGAGTGCCTACACCACGACCATTCAGTGGGAGATAAGAGTTGCCAATTGTGTATTTTCGGAATGCGTACTGGCTTCATTTTTGCATTGTTCCCACTGCCATTATTTTGTGGTGTAGTGTTTGTAGTAGCTGGTGAATTCGTCTTTTGAGACTCAACATCTCCACTAGGAGAGTTCCCGTTTGTCACACTGGCAACAGAGGCATTCGTATTAGCATCACTAGCAGCAGCAGCGGCCATAATCTCTCTCTTCCTCCTTTCCAATTTATTGAAAATGCTTTTATCCAACTTGTTTTTACAAACCGTCATTTCTTCCTCTGTTTCTGGGTACTCAAACCCGGTAGCTTCTGCCAACTCTCTGACTACAACGGCATAATTCTTTCCCACATTCGAAGTAGCCACGCATTTGTAATAGTTGTAATTGATATTGACCAGAAAGAAGAACACCAAACATGTGTGCATAATTCCTTGAGGTGTCGAAACTGCCAACATGATCAGATAAAATCTTGCTATTTTTTCGTCTACATTATCAATATCATTAACTTCATAACCCCTCTCTTTCCAATATTCACCCCAGTCAGCATTGGTAGTGACCCAATTAGTCCCCGCCAACATAGGAAGGATTATCCAGAAAAAGGCGTAGGTCAATCCGACGATAATGGCGCATGCTAATACGATGAGAATGGGACCGAGAATCAGCATGAAGTGATCGGCTGCGGAGAAGAAACATGTGAGGCATTTGTGGGAGATTCGATAGCGGATTTGTTGGAAGGTGGGGTTACGGGTTGTCTTCTTGTATCGTGCCGGTGTGCTCATTGTTCGAAAGAAGATTAGATGTGTTGGGAGCTGTTGGGGGAGGTCGGAGGTTGAGGGTGAAGGACATGGAAGATGGAAGGACGGAGAGGAGAATGGAGAATGGAGATGGAGTGCAAAAAGAGCAAAAAGTTTGGGGACGGAAGGGCCCGTAGAAAGGCCTAAAAATGGCAGAAAAAGGAAAAAAGGAGATGTCGTGGGAAAGTTGGAGTTTTTGATTTTAGGAGATACGTACAAAAATCCTATTTGTAACAAAACCTTCAAATGATATGGGTTAGTGTCATGGGGCTTCACAGCGGGTGGATTGTTGATGTAATAATGTCAGAAGAAGAAGTGTTATGGTCGCAAACCCATATAAAGTCAACATGTTTTTCATGAATGGCAAATTATTGGAAGCAATCTGTAAAGTGTTTCTGCTTCTGTTTCAGGATGATGTGGATGGAATGTGCTATGGAAAAAAGATCATGCAAGGATGTGCATTCTCGTCTTTTTCATAGCTGACATTATAATTCAGTAGCAGCTGTTGAAGAGAGTATAAACTGTATACTAAAATTGAGAGGATTGCAAAAAGGGTAATGTGCAAATTCATGAATTCAAAAACAAGGTTGCTACTGATACTAGTAGGTGATGAACTAATAACAATCAAAATCAACCTGGTGGAATTACTGGTGCCGGTGTACATGAAAAACAATCAATACAAGATATTGGAGCAAGGATGCATCAACAAACAATATGGTAATGTAATTCTGGTTGTCAATTCCATCGGATAGATTCAACAATCCTCATAAAGTTAACTTGAGGAGTCTTTGGGGTCTTGAGACATTTGTTTACAACAAACATAGGTAGGAACAATGATGAATGTATATTACCTAGTGGTTTGCCACTAATAAAATAGGTTACCATAATATTTAGATGCCTTCACCAGCTCCAGCTTGTTGTTTTATTGTTCTAGCCATGACATATTGCTACACGCATCCATACATTTAGACAATGAAAAAGTTTGAACACATCTTAGTGATACAATCTCCATTCTTAATTGAGATTTCTATTTTCTCTTTCAAACAATATTGTCATGAAGAAAATAAATCAATGAATCTCTTCAGTGCCCCACAAACCATCACCAATAAAATGACATGCCTCAATCCCATTCCCCTTATTTTTCTTTCGGACATCAACGGAACTCATTGTCATAACCCCTACAGCCAACGGTAACTCTTTCCCTTCTGCATATACAACAACCCCATCACCTTTTTCTAGTGCAGGGCCTTCATCGGTGTCAGGTGGCATCTCTCCTCCTTGATTAGTTAAACCAGGGCACATGATGTTTGCTCCTCCCAAAATAAATGGAATAGCACCCTTATCGACAGTTACACTTGTAAACTTCAACTCCGGATACTTATGCACGAACTTTAGGGTAGGTAATATTGGACCATCTCTATGCTGAAAAAAGATTGGCTCATCCACACCCCCCACGTGGCGACAGTAGAGCAGTAAATGAGGCCCGATTTTGTATTGGACCAGAGGCGACTTCTTGGGCAGTAATTCGTCTAATATGTCATCGGTTAGGGAGGGGTGCGAGTTTGATATTTGCGATTTTATACCCCGTTGAACGGACGCCTTGACTTGGGTGGAGGTTGAGACGCTTGTTGAGGGGTCGAAGCGTTTGAACATGGTTGACGACTTGAAAGTTGATTCTTTGGATTTGCAAATGAACGGTGATGAGATGAGAGGGCACCTACCGGGCGCTTGCCTTCACGTGCTCCCGCGCATTTTGGCCTTTCGGGGGGCGCCCCTTCCGCCCAGACACAACGCCCAACGCAAGCTCACGAAATGAACAACATCAACGAAAGCAACAAACAACAAACAACGAACCAAAAACGACAACCAACGACCGACGACCATGTCTACCTAACCTTGTCCAACTTAATAAGGGCACGAGCACCATCTGAGCTAAATCAAACCGCACCATCTTTGCTGAGATTCTTTCAAGCGTAAGTTAAAGCGATGGGTCGCCTCTACTTTCACTTCAAACTCATATTTATGTGCTGCAGGTTAAGATATCCTTGAAGTCGTAAATCGCATCAAGCAGACTGCGATCTTTGAAGCTATCATTGTCTGGAGTTCCCGTGCATTTAGATGCACATATTTCTCTCAGCTGTTATGTGTTCATACCATTTTTCACTGTGTTGGACCGTATTGGTTGGATTTACTACTTATGCAGATTCAATTCTTACAAAGAACAGATTCAAACCTGGATTTGTTCATAATGCAAAATATCATTGTATGAAGACCTTTCCTAACACCTGCAATTATTCGAGAACATTGCCATTCCTGGAAAGAAGAGAGGGCAGTCAAGAAATTAATAGATTTGATCAGTTGCATCAAAATGTAGAATATACGAATCAAATTGAGGAGACTAAGAATTTTGACGATGCAAAACAACCTTGCTTGCACAGAAGACAGTTCCTACTTGCATCTGCCCTGCTAGCCACGCAGCACCCACTAACTTCAAACGCCGTAAGCGGCGAGCAACAGCTCCTTACTACTTACACCAACTACCAACAATCACCCATCAACAAACGCTCTGGCATAACTCTATCCGAACCAGAACGCATCTACCCACTAAATTTTATCACATACCTCTCTCGATTTTTATTGGTGTTTGATCCAGAATGCCAAGCATGGTGGTACACTCAGGCTACGGCAATCCCAGCAAAGAGTAGTAAGGATGATGTGGATCGTTTGAGACTAAATCAATTTGGACAATTTGCTGCCAGTGTAGAGGTCGGTCTGGTGGATTTCGAAGGTGATAATGGACCTAAAATACTTTTGGAGGAGTTGGTGAAGCGATACGCAGATATTTCGCTTGATGATGCACCTTCTAAAGATAGGAATGATCCATTTTCATCATTTGTGGCATCGAATAATTCAACGCAGCCCACTCAACAGCAGCTGCAGAAAGTGCGGAAAAAGAAAGAGGCACTACGGCAGATAGCTCTCATGTTTTCACTCCTTAAGGAATATCAACCTGTGGATTTGATAACACAACTACTAGCAGCAGACGATGATGCAAAGATTGAGAAAGTTATCATTACTGATGGCGGATCTGGTTACCTGCCTCCCGAATATTCAAAACCAAAGGTATCATTCCCTAATCCTCCTACGTTGGGGACTGTCTTTGGTGGAATTACTGCCCAGGGGAGTGCCATTATGGAAGAAACTGGTAGTATATTGAAAGTAGATGTAACAAATGGTGGAACTGGCTATGTGAAACCACCACATGTTGAGATAAGTATACCCAATTCAACAATTTCAGAAATGTCACGAGCAACCGCCAAGGCCATTTTGGGAAAGGGCAAATCAAAAGGAAGTATCGAGCGAATTGATATCACAAATTCTGGTATGGGATATTTATCTTCAGATGATGTTACAGTAACAATATCTTCTCCAGAAAGTCCCGAGGGAAAAACCGCAACTGCCAAACCAATTCTTGAATACCAGGTCGTTGGAATAGAAATATCAGATCCTGGCAGAGGCTACGCGGCAGAACGACCCATTTGGATTGATATTGATCCGCCTACGCCCGGTGCTGTTAGTAATAGACCGGCCTTGGCAATTTCTTATCCTAGAGGCCGAACAAGCTTTAAGAGCTTTGAGCCAACAGGTGACAATGAAGGTAACAATAAGCAAACTTCAGATTCGGCTGCCAATTGGGTGATTGGACCAACATCTTCGCAGCTCCTCACCTTACTCCCATCAGGGTATGGGCTCGAGTTTGATACCTCACTGAAAAGATATATACTTACAACAGCGCAGTCAGATGACGACAGCCTTTTGGGAACATTGGAAGGTATGAATTTGAAGCCACTCAATCCGATATTTGGCTTCCGCGGTCGCAGTCCCATCGAAAGAGAAAAATCATTGGATACATCCACAGTGCTGAGGTTCATAGCTTCTGGTGCCGTATGCTCCTCTGTTGCACACCTAGCTTTAACTCCGATAGATGTGGTCAAAACAAAAGTCCAAACAAAGCCTGACGTGTATAATGGTGGAATTGTGGATACGTTTAAGAAAGTGTTGAACGAAGAAGGAGCAAAGACATTCTTTGATGGGTGGGAGCCAACGTTTGTAGGATTCTTCCTTACTGGCGGAGTCTCCTTCTTCTTCACAGAATATTTCCGTAGGACTTACACTTCTTGGGTAGTGGCTTACATGATGACCCAATCATCAATGACAGAGGCTGGTGCAACAGCTGTGGCCGCGTCACTTGAAATTCCACTTGTTGCTGCCAGTGCAGCGACTGCAGGTTTGCTCTGCTGCTTTCTCCTTGCTCCATTTGATGCTATACGAATAAGAACAGTTTCTCAACCTGACTTTGCTGATAATATTTTTGGTGTTGTATCAAGGATCATCAAAGAAGAAGGCTTCCTATCCCTTTTTAGTGCTTTGAATGCTTGGATCCTGAAAGAGGTACCTTACAATGTTGTCAAGTTCTTGGTTTTTGATAGTTTCACACAATGGGCATATATGACTTATCCAGTGGCGCAGGAAGATATACGCTCATCGCTTGTTGTCAGCCTTGTAGGAGGCACGTTTGGTGGTATTGCTGCATCAATCGTGAGTAACCCTGCGGATGTGATTGTCAGCGAGATGAAAAAGTCCAAGTCCGACATGTCCCCATTGGAAGCAGCAAACACACTCCAGCAGAGAGCAGGTCTTAAGGCGTTCACATATGGTTTGTCATTACGAATGATTTTTTACTCTTTATTGGTCAGTCTTCAATTTTTGCTTTATGATACTGTTAGAATCGTTCTTGGGGTGGGAAGTGATGATATGAAGTTATATCTAAATGTTTTGGGTGCAGCATTGAAGGAAGTTAGTGAAACATGAAATGTCTGCAAAATCAAATACAATGAACACATCATAACTCAAACAGAGTAATTTCTTACTCATGTGGCAATGAAAAGAGCAACAAATTCTACACCATTTTCACCCGTGAAGTCTAGCTTAGTTATCAATATTCAATGGGTAACAAGAAGGAGATAAAAGAAATCAAGCATTATCCATCAAAGCAATGAAAGTTACTGCGTAAAATTGTGTCTGCAGGGTAGGTGACCCCTAATTTATCCCACTTGCCGCATATGTAGATGAAATGCATGAATTTACTATAGTAATATTAATGGCTACTTCAAAGGATGAAGATCATGGAGATGCTGGTATTTAAAAAATAAATACCAACATAACATCCATACTATTCACTGTGAGAAAGAAAATGAACCCACCACTTAGATTCTTGTATTAGGCTGTGGCGGATGATGGGTAGTTATTTGTGTCTAGACAGCCCCAGTACAAAATGTCCTACACCTAAAGATGAAAAGTCAATTGTCATGCTAATGGTGAGTGGAAAATTTAAATTCATTTATCCAAGCTTGGACAAGAAGAATTGAGCTAAAAAGAAAAGAAACATCAATCCTTGGGGTTTATCAATTTTATGCTTACATTTTTCAAATTAATACGATATGTACTTATCAGAACATTACAACATTATTATTTTATTTCAAATATGTATGCTGTAAGACATTGTGGTTTTCAGTCAGCACCTGAAGATGTGTGACATATAATTTGGGTGTAAAAAGAAGGTTGTCAACACTCGAAGATTATGAAAATGCAAAAAATTGAGGGCCAAAGAGCCTATGCTATTGTTTTGTTCAGTCCAAAAGGGCAAAGAGTTTCTTTTAATAGGTAACCGTCTTCTGCTCTGCAAATCCAGAAATTGGCATTTAGATCGTGGCCTATTAATTTAATGAAGGAGTCTGGGACATTGGCCAGCAATGCAGATGCGATGTCATTGAATGGCTTATAGTCCTATTTTTCCCATGGGTGATATTGAGGCTAAGAAGATTTTTATATGCTTGTTTTTAATGGGTTCACCTCTGGGGTTGATTAAGGAATACCAATGAATCTACTGGAAAATGGAGAACATTGGAGTTGTTGTGGGCTCCAGAGATCCAGCTTTTTTGTAGGCTTCAGCGAATGGGAGAGATAGTACAATTGCAATGCCTCTTCTGAGTCCTCCTTTCTATTCATGGCTAGATGTAATTGATTTGCATTGTGCAGTACTTTGGTTGTGATGTAAAATTAAGTATTCTCTGACCTCCTTAATGTAATCATCACTATCCTATGTTTCTTGAAAACTATAAGCTGGTAGTTTTATTCAATGGATTTGGCCGTTGATACATTTTTCAACTAATTCCTCTGTTTTATTTAAAAAAATGGGTTAATTGCTGGCTCAACCATGGCTGAAAGCGTTGATTGAAAACCTCATCCATCAAAGAAAGAGCCAACAATCTGTCTTTGAAGTGGTGGCTTTCTCAGGACGTTGTCTACAGCTTGTTGAACATTATGGTTGAGGAGTTGGACACATTTATCTTACAGTTTAAGAAGGGGTGCAGTGGTACCACAGTGAAAACAAGATCTCAAACCAATCTTGATTCAATGAGAGCATTGACCTTAATTGTATCCACAAGAAAGAGGATTGGAAGAAGAGAAAGAAAATTGCTGCCCCAATGATTGCTCATCAAGCAACCGTTGACAACTCCAAATCATCCAACAGCCCTGCATATGCTTAATTGTTGACATACCTTGCATCCCACAGTCAATGATGATAGTTCAGACTGACATGGCTTCTCATCATGGCTTCTCATCATGGCGAGGCACCCAACATATCCAGACTGTATTCGTGTTAATCTGTATTTTCTTTCTTTCTCAACCACCTACCTTTTAAATTACAAAAGACTTTCATCGCCTAATTTGTGCTCCTCCTACTTGGACTTGGCTGCTGATTCCGGGCTTATGATTATGGAGGAATTCTATGGCTCCAAGACCATACTGGTCCTCAACCCCCCAATGTATCTGTCAACAAATACGTCTTCATCACCAACTTCGTCTCAAGCATCAATATTGCTGTCTTATGTCACTGGTTCAAGTCCATGCTGTTTGGAGGTTTGTTATGGGGTGCCATACCTCATCCTCTCAAGAAATGAGTGAGTGCATGTGAGAAAATATTATTAATGCGTAAAAATAATAAACTAACCAAGTAAAACAGTGGTGGTTGGTGACAACTGGATGGAAATGGCGGCATGGGGGGGCTCACGAGAAGCCCCCGCAAAGGCTCATGCGAGAAGGGGGTGAGAGGTGATTTGTCTTGGGAAGTGACATTTGGTGTATAATTGCTATTGTGGTTAATGTTGGTTCATTCACGATGCAAGAGAATGATGCAGCGATTT
>JALLAY010000693.1:0-13313 GCA_036939635.1 Cyclotella baltica
GGCTATTCTATCATCTGCAGCAATATTTGACCATTCGCCTCGACTCGATTGCCTGTTTCGTGTTGCAGTTGGCATTGGAGGTAGTAGTATCGGTGATGCTTTGCATTTTGCCATCAATACGACTTTTACAAGCTTCTTTTGAATACAGTTGACTTCTCTCTGAAAAGCACGAAGAACAGTATCTAATGCAAATAATCCAAAAGATTTGTGCATTAATTGTGCAGATTGTGGCATTTGTCTTTGACCAGAACGAATAAACAGAAAGTGAACCCTAGCAGGTTCAGGAAAGGAAGGAGCGACAATTTTGAATCCTTCCACCACTACTCCTCCACCTTCAACAATAACTGATATACACTCTACCCACCTTAACCGCTGCCGTATCATAGAACACCAAACATCTGGTGATAAACACACTTCCCTCCCTGCGGTCGGAGCGGCTCCGAGAGCGTGAAAAGAAAATCCCCTGCCACAAATATCGAGATGGTTGAGTAAATAGGGTTATAACATCGAATTCGGAGAGAAAATTTGGGTCGGGAGCTAGTGAATGGGGGAAATCGTTGTTGCCATTGGGGTCGTTGGCCATTTTAATTGAAAATAACCTAAAAATGTATTTGCGGTGCGGGCCGTAGCGTCGTCAATAATGGACGGATGGCAAAAGTGTGCTAGTGCCGTTGATAGCGGAGACGGCGGCCTACATGGTGACGGTGTTCGTTTGTTGGTGAGAGGCGATTTGCAATGGTTCTGCAAAGAAAAGTGGCGATTTGGGCGAAAAACGGCGATATTTGCTATCGATAATGCGGCAACGATTTTTTAAAAATTTTAGTCCACGCGTTTTCCACCTGCTTGCAAGCAATAATATCGGTTGTGCATTTTTCATTCATGTTTGTTGTGTATTTGTCACATTCATGTCAATCCTTATGTTTCATATATTGAATAAAATATATTTGCAATGAATGTGTTGTGTCAGTTTTCACTTTTATCATATATTCGATTTCTATTTGTTTGTATCCTCACCTTCAGAAGTCTAAAGTTAACACCTTGATTGTAATATATTGTCAACATGAAGGTGCGGTATTTATGACCTTTCACCAGATGCTCCTCCTGACCATCTTTTGTACCAATATGTCCCCATTTTTTTGTCATAAGTAATATTTTTAGTGTGTTTGCATTTTCCATACACAATTTTTGTGTATCATCTATCTGAAACTGAAGGGGGAGAGTGAAATCATAAAATCGTCACATTGTTGCATACATAATGCATGTGAACAATTCACGTGAATTTCAAACATATCTAGTAGGTCACGGCTCAGCTTGCAGTTCACCATTTTGACTTTGTCATCTTTCATCGTCCGTCGGCGTCTTCCTTGCCCCCAAGACCGCAGAGCCACCCCTGTCCTCGAAAAAAAGGAATGAGGAGCTGTCTCAATCATCAATATCATCTCAATCGATGAAACAGAAGTTAAAGTGAGTACACTTGTTTGCTTAATTGGTGACCTTTTTGAATTGTTGGAGTGTTCACTATATTTTTATGTCAGGATATTAATTGGACTACAGACAGCATCTATTGGTTTGATCGTTGAAACTCTCAGACGAGACTGTTCATCACACGCATCTGTGAGGGTCAATTGTTGTCTGTTGTTTTTATGGCATGTTTATCGTTCTTAACTTGTCACCGTCATGTTGTTTCGACCGAGATATGTCGTCTGAGTCAGCGCAGAAAATCTTTCCTTTCTCTTAGTCATCACTGCTGCTATTGTGGGCTGGCGTGTTGCGTGTGGCAGTTGGTTTCATTCAATAGCAACAAGTACTTAGATGTCAGTGTTAATTGGTTGGTTCTATTGAAATTATTGGAATTGTTCCAAGTAATTCATGTCGATTGCATTCTCTAACTTCATTTAGTTCTATCCACTTCTTGTGTTCACTCAAATATCTTCAAAGATTCAACCGAAGTAAAACAAACATGTCATCAATCAGTATACGGCATACGAAACGACTGCCCAGAATAGGCTCGCTCTCCATTGCTGCCTTGGCGCTGTTCCCAAACTGTCTGGTCCATTCATTTCAGCTTGCACCAACTTTTTTTCCTTCCAGCATCATTCCAATACATCCAAACAAAGTGCACAGCCGTTTGAACAACAACAAGTCCACGAGGAGACTGTACGCATCACAACTCGGTTCAACTTCTGCTGCCACATCCGAAGAATCATTTGCATCACAATGGATGGAAAATGAAAAACGCATCGAAGATCGAATGGATCAACCTAATGAGACAGTTGCAACTAAAGATGAATTTGAAGAAGAATCACCCTCCTTTGGAAAATGGCAATCCCTCCACGGCAATTACATCCTCCACCCTCCAAACCAAACCTCACCACGAGCACTCCTCCATTTCCTAGGCGGAGCACTACTAGGAGCCGCTCCTCAATTGTCCTACAGGTATTTATTGGAACGATTGGCAAGTAGGGGGTATTTGATTGTGGCTACGCCGTATCAATTGAGTTTTGATCATTTGAGGAGTTGTGATGAGATTATTGGGAGGTTTGAACGGGGTTAGTTTTGTTGTTGTTTGTTTGTTTGACTTGGATTTGTATTAATGTGCTTCTTGTTGCTAATGATATGTGTCTAATCATTCAACATTATCACTACTTATTTTCATTCAAAACAAATCAGTGGCACCATCTCTAGCAAAGCAATACGGACCCCTCCCCGTAGTAGGCATAGGTCACTCCTGCGGAGCCCTACTACACATGCTAATCACCAGTCTATTCCCCGACACACCTCGTGCCGCCAACGCATTAATCAGTTATAATAATCGTGGAGTTAGTGAAGCAGTGCCATTGTTTGAGGAGGTGGTAGTGCCGTTGTTTTCGGATAGGGAGAGGAATGGATCGGAGTTGATGAAGAGTTTGATTGGGGTTGTTAGGGAGAAGTACAATGGTGAGATAGATGTTTATCTTGTTGTTGCTTTTCTTTTGTACACATAGCTTAAGTATTCAAGCGTGTTGCATCTTGTGTCAAATCTCTAAATTACGTCTCTAATGAAAACCTCTCGTTTCTTCATGTACGCAACAGGCAAAGTTCCATCCGATGAATCACTCATCAAACTTCTACAATCAATACCAACACCAATACCAGGAATGGAATCAGTCCTATCTCCTTCACTCCTATCCATCCCCACTCCACTCCGTGAAACTCTCACCAACATCATTACCGAACCAACATATCAAACCCTAACCAACGCAGGCATCACACCACTACTCCTCTCCTCACTAGACATATCCCAACAAATACCAAAATTAATAGACGAAGTAGAATCCGGCGCACGAGACTTTATCCCAACCCCCACCGCCATGTCCTCCGCCGCCCGTCGTGCGTACCGCTGTCGCCGGACGCTACTACTACAATTCGATAATGATAATTTAGATGACTCGGAGGTATTGGAGGGGTATTTGAAAGAGGCGGAGAGTGTAATGAAGATGAAACGACCTATGATTACGATTGATTTGAAGAGGAAGGTTTTGGGGGGGAATCATTTGACTCCGTTGTTGGGACCTGTGGGGGGTGAGGATTGGGGTAGGGCTTTGGAGGAGGGGCTGGGAGCAATTTTGGGTGGTGCTGCTGGTAGTGGTGGTGAGGAAGGAGAAGATGATGGTGTTGGCAAAGGAAATGCTAGTGTTGTGAGAGAAAGGCTGGGGTATGAACAACTCGAAAAGGTGATTGATGAGTTGGTTGCATGGTTGGATGAGGGATCACTGTAAATACTAGATAAACAAGAACAATGGAAGAGGTACTGATTAATGTTAACAGGCAAGCTCTAAATATTAGGCAAGTGGCGCTGATGTAAAGTTACAGCTAACACTGACACCCATGTTCCAGAATTCAAATGGTTTGATGTAGTATGGAAGTTTTTAAGTTAAGCATATGATTTACGTGATCTTGGTTTACTTTGAAGAGTTAGTCATTGTTCAGTCAAGGTCACTGTTGGAAACCATTAGTACTTTGGTTTTACTTCAGAGATCAACAGCAAAGTTGAAGCGCAGCAGGACAATCAATATTGCATCCCCAAACCATTATTCCATATCCTGTTTAATCACCAACAAATCGACAATCTGATGTTTCTCAACAACCATGAAGAATTCACAATATCCAAAGCTAGAGGCACTCTCTAATATGACCCTAGATATCTTATGGCTTAACAACTGGCTAAATTCTGTAGCCAGTGCCCAGACAAGATTAGACATCTTGTGGCTGGACAACTGGCCCTCCGAAAAATAATCATTTATAAAGGTATAGCCTGTAGCTCCACCCATCTTATTTTTTGCTTCAGATTTGCGGAGGCCTGGGAATTGCAAGACTCACTTTTACTAGCGTGGCGGAAAGCTGATGGGCAATAGCATTGTCGAAATACAACCCCAATCCTTCTTTCGTGGCTTTTAAGCCACTTTGCTATGTTTCTGATGGTGCCATTCAACTGCGCTTTCCATTTGGGGCTTCTGGAGACCCCATCGCAACCACCCGCAGACGATGATAAGAAGGCCGTCTGGGGTGATGGCTAGCCTGCAATGGACAGGTCTAATTCGGGTCAGACCCCAGGTTGAATGCTATGCTATCCGCCTTCGTTGTTGTTCCTCGTCTCCATTCTTTGAATGAATTGAGATGTGAAACAACGAAGGACACACGTCAAACGAGCTAGCAGGCTCGAGTAGTAATAGTTACAGGTTCTTTTGGGATCCGGATACTGGTTTGCCACGGACATATCGACCTTTTAATGCGAGGACTGTGGTGTGTGTCAATGGGAAAGAAATGACACTCATTTTGCCATCGGACAATACTATGAAATTCTTTATTGCTACCAATGGTCAACGGTATGCTTCTATTGTTACTCCGAAAGTGGCCACTGTGGCTAGGAATCAGTTTAATTGTCAGGAGTTGAGTGGGGCACATTTGGAGAATCAGCCTACTGGTGAAAATTCATGTACCGGAGATCATTGGGATGAGAGAATGTTTTATCCCGAGTTACTTTCCGGAGTTATTTCACCAACAACCAATTATCTTAGTCCACTCACACTTGCCCTTTTGGAAGACAGTGGCTGGTACATGGCCAACTATACTAAATCTCACGTGTCTCCATGGGGTCATGGTGTAGGCTGTGATTTTGTGAGCTCGCCATGCCTCGTTGGCGGAGGCAATGGCCGTGATGGCAGTGTTCCATCCTATGGCAAAGGCTTCTTCTGCAACAAGGCCTCCAGCCGAGGCTGCAGTCCCGGCTCCACTCACAAGATGGCATGCACAGTCATTGATTACAGTCTGAGAGGAACTTCGGTTCCAGACTCTCAGTTCCAATACTTTTCAGACTCTGGCATTGGTGGTCCAAGAGAAGGTGATTATTGTCCAGTCTACGGATCTGTCTATTCAGGTTACAAAGCAGAAGAGCTTGATTGCCGTATTGCCTCAAACAACAATGCAATTGATGTCATTTACAGCGAACAATATGGAGATGGTTCAATGTGCTTTGAAACCACTTCAGGTGAAGGGCGGTGTTACAATGCTCGATGTATCTACGAAGACTTTAATTTACAATTACAAGTTGATGGAAAGTGGTACACTTGTAATAAGGACTTTGAACAAATTCCCGTATCAACACTGTCAGGGGCCTTTGGAACTACTGTCACCTGTCCTCGACTCAGTTCTGTCTGCCCTGACATGTTTTGTCCGGCCAATTGTGCAGGCCGAGGGAAATGTGTCTTCCCAGAAACAACAGCCAGCAATTCCTATGGAAGTGAAAACTCCACCCGACCTAGGTGTGAATGCTTTGATACATCTGACACTTCTGCTGGATGCTCCGACACTTTTGTCTTGGATGGGAAATACCTCCGAGATGGAAGTGGTCTCACGGATAAAATCAAGACATCATTCTTTGAACCTCTCATTGCGGTTTTTGTTGACCATCCCGACACTTGGACTACAGCCTCGTGGGCGTGGGCAGCAGCACTGTTTGTGATATTCTTGCTAATGATTCTGTGCATTTGTTCTAGCTTCTGGCCAGAGAAGGAGAGGAAGAGACCTCAGATGAAACAAAGATATGCGGTGTGAGATGATATGGAGGGTCTTTTTATTTGGAAAAGATGAGGCAGATATATTACTTGTTATATTTAGGTTGAGATTAAGAAATGATTTTATTGACATATCAGTTGTCCCTGGGCTTAATAGATTGGTGCAAAATTAATAGACCTCGCCACAATACATGTCAATAACCACAACCCAGGCACAGTCATCCTCTTCAGGACATCAGTGTTTTGATGGTGGGTGTAAAGACAAGTTTTCCAGATTCCAGCCTCGGCAGGCCATGCACCACCCAGCAACCATTTTGTGTTCACTAACTTTTGCACAGTGAAATCCTTAAAAGAATGCCATGGTACTGTAAATGCCAGTGAATTAGAAAGACAGGACTGTCATTTCACCATTAGACTCTCAGCAACCAGCAGCTCACCGGAACTTAATCATCTGTTGCTTGAAATCTTGCCTAATGTCAATGAGACTGATTGTCTAACATTTCTCACACGTTCAGTTGTGATGGATGATCACCTGAGCCATTGATTCTTATTCAAATCACTCCCTAACTGATTCTAATTCACCGGCATTTAAGGTATTGTAGCAAATAATACTATTCAAATGGTTAGATATAAGCACAAGAATCCAACTCTTCCACAGTCAACTGCGGAAAAGTTGGTTCAACAATGGTTTGTATCCATATGAGTTATGATGCTTTCATTTGATTATTCTGAGTTTGGTTGTGTGTTTTTCTGCACACCATCATCAATAGATAGTTCCTAGGTTTCTTTGGATATTGTTTTATTAACACTACACACAACATTAGTACACATTTATGAATGAATCAACACCTCATGCAAATCTACAAACTGTTTGAGGTGTAATTTGTTCAAAGAAGGTATCTTGGGCCAACGTGGAATCCAAGATACCAAAATTATTTGAAAAGTGGCCAATGATGAATAATAGGCCACCAATGAGAAAAGGAGGCAAAAGTTTGACTGGTGGGGTCTGTGGTCAGAAGAGCCGTAGCTGAGTGAATTGTGAGACCTGGATATGGTCTCATAATTCAATAATAACCTAGTGTTTCAATTAAGTATTCTATTAACTGCTACGAGTAGTTGATCATCCAGTTGGGTTCATTGCCTGCTGTGGGTTGCTCCAGGGGTGTGTTTTCAACATTATTGTTGAATTGTGCGGTTACTTATCATGAGTACCAACAATAAAGCCTCCAAGAACAAGAAGATTGTCTTTGGTGGGAACAACATTTGTCAGAGTTCGTATGGCAAGACCAAGAAGGATAAGTTTACAGGAGTTTGCTCCGAGCTACAAGGCAAAGTTTTCGCCCTCAGTTCTAACAACTCCGTTCAGCTTGCTATGTTCAACGATACTATAGAGCCCATGAAACTTTATTTCAGACAAAAGATGATTCCAAGGTTTTCGAACTCTGACTGCTGAGGGTGAGGAGCGTATACTGGGAGTTCATCTGCTACTCAATTTGGACAAGGATCTATACAGAGAGGCATTAGATAACATGAAGAGGACTTACCTTGTGAACACGACCAACAACCTCCCACAGTTGCTACACTAATGCTACCTACTTCTCAAGGGGCGGTCCAACAACCCTTCCAAGAATGGCAACAGCAGATGCATCTCAAGGCCTAGCGTCTTTTCTACTAACATCAGTGGGGAGAACAAGTAATCACATGGGTCTGCATGCGATAGGTTTGGTTGTGTCAATCCAGCAATTGATAGCTTCAATACCAATGATGCCAATAAAGTGGAAGGCAACAGTCTGTCAACTCAACGATAAAGAGCTAGGTGTAAAAAAGAAAGGAAAAGAAACAAAGTGAGAAAGAATTTTATGGCGTAGAGTAGTTGCATAGTCACATAACCTGTATCTGTGACACAGTGACCCCTCCATTATTGCATCAAATAAGCCTTCTTGGTGACAAATATATAAAAACTCAAACTCACCAGAAGCATCAGACATCATGAGACATTGTCTAGTGTGTGGCAATGTGGTGGAAGAGAGCGTGATGCAGCCTTGTGCCATGGTGACAACATGGGGGCTGATCCATTACTAGTAAAAGTATGGGAAGTCAATTCGTCTCATTGGTTTGAGCCGGACATAGGAACAAACAACAAAAGCATAATGTCTTCAAGATGACATACTTTGTGATGGGCTTTACAGCGACCGATGATAATATTATTTGAAGTAATTTGAAGAGACATCGTTCGTTTGTGCTGATGATGGTTCGTGGTTGGCCATTTCTTAAACTCGGTGATAATTGGCAATGCTCGGCATTACTTGGCATTATTACAAAGTAATGCCTAGCCACCCGGCATCACTTGGGAATATTGCCGAGTCAATCGGCATTACTTGGAATCATTTTCGAGTTATTCGGCACCACTTGGCATTTTATTGCCAAGTGACTTGGCAACTATTTCTGAGACACTTGGCACAGTAATGAGTCAATCGGCACTCTGCTAGTAGATACTGAGGCTGACAATTATGTCGCACGGGAGTGTGTTGGAGATGTAATTTGCAGGAAGAAAATAACTTGGGCTGACGAGGCACCCAAGACACAAGAAACATTTGAAAAGTGACCCATGATGAAAATAGACCACCAATGAAAAAAGGAGACAAAAACTTGATCAGTGAGTCAGTGCTCAGAAGAGCCGCAGCCAAGTGAATGGTGAGACCTGGTTTGGTCTCACAATTCAACGATGATCTTGTGTTTCAATTAAGTATTCTACTAACTGCTACAAGTAGTTGATCATCTAGATCTAGTTGGGTTCATTGCCTGCTGTGTGTTGCTCCTAGGGTGTCTTTTCAACACGAACGTACAAAAATTCATTGAATGATTGATCAACAGCGGGTGGCTAATTGTGTCCTTGGCCCACAATTTAAAGCGACAGATGTCTAGGAGAGATGCCATCTTCGCTGAAAAGAAGCTGAGGGCTACAGACTATTGGGCTGTCATGACGACGAATGATTCAGACTTTAACAACAGGTAATATCCAATGAGTTATCAATTGATGTTGTCTGATGGTGGTCTTGTTATTCGTGCTATGGACTATCGGTTACAGGAGCTATTGGTTACAGGGACTTTTGGCTATCTGTTGCAGGAGCTATGCACTATCAGTTGCAGAATCTATATGGTATGACCTATTGGTTGCAGGATCTATGAGGTGTTGGTTGCAAGAACCCCCAACTATCAGCTGCATTAGCTATCTGCAATTGGTTGCGGGAGCTACCGGCTACAGGTTGAACAGGCTATCACCTTTCACTTGCAGGAGTTATCCAAATCAAATCAAGGGAACATTCAATGACATTGTCAGGATAAGCAGTTCATTCTTTTGGATCATGAATTTAAGAATGCAACAGAGTGCTTAGAGACTGCCGTTTCAATTGTTGTTTTGGAAATGAGCGGAGATTGTTGGCCATAAAATGGTGCTTATGTTGGCAACTGGGCAAGTTGGAGTATGTCAAAGAGCATCAATGAATATGTGGTGGTTGTATCCAAATCGGAGTACTTCTATCGAATAAAATATACTTTTTGAGGCGAAAAAAGCACAAACTAGCTGATAAATTTTTCGTTGACCCTCTACTTCCTGATTAGCTTGATCTTCACTGTGTCTGTCAAGAAGCTGCAACGGAATTGGTATATCCCTGTCACCTTTGCCATGTTATTTTCTCGTTTAAAAATCTGGCGGGAACTCGATTTTTAGCATATGACAATCGGGATCTTCATGGCAACGGTCAATCATCATTGGTGGATTCATTGACTTTTCCGCCAAAGGCAGCATCTAGAGTTACCGTCCGGGCATTTTTACAACATCGGCCCAATCGATCGACAACAAAAAGACAAATTGCTTAAGCCAAACCAAAAGCTAAAAATCTCTTTAGCATACAGGTCCGTATGCTAAAGATTTTTAGCTTATGAGGTTGACGGGGATATGTTGGTTGGCTGGCGTGGCCAGTGAATGATGGTGTGCAATGGATGAGCAGCGATACGTGGAAAACACATACACATGTAGTATTTGTATGTGTAGGTGTGATCTATACCTTGGCTTAGAACAGTACAAACCAGGGAATTACACCAACAGACTCATAAATGAGGTGAAGATGTTCTTGAACAGATCGTTCCTAATATTTCTGTATGCTACATTTAAGATTGATACTCAAACGAGACAACAATTTTGACACCGATGCAAATGCTTACCTTTTTTTTATATAAATTGCAATGCTATTGGTATTAGTGGGAAGAATAGCAGCTTTGATAGCTCAGTTGGGAGAGCGTCAGACTGAAGTAACGAATCATACATCTGAAGGTCCCGTGTTCGATTCACGGTCAAAGCATTTTGGGCAGTTTTGCTACTCTGATTGTGTGGGTTCTCAAATTGTGAAATGCATGATATGTTGAAAAGTGAGAAAGATACCATGTGTAGCAGCACACCATGTCCAATTTGATTTTAATTATAAACAAAAAATCGCACATTATGAAGCACACAGGTGATGGGGGGATTAGCTCAGTTGGTAGAGCGCGTGCTTAGCATGATAGTGACACATTGTACATGACACTGTAAGTCAGTATCTAAACATGCACGAAGTCTCGGGTTCGATTCCCGAATTCTCCAGCTTTTTGAAGAAGCTGCTCAAAGAAATATCATCTGGTCTGCACAAAAATATTGCACCCAGTGTGGGGATTGAACCCACGACCACACGATAATCCCAGCAGGTTTTCTTCCTAAGAGTCGTGCGCTCTACCGACTGAGCTAACTAGGCTCTGTAAACAAGAATGCCGCAAAAACAATCACAGATCCAACTGAGCTAACTAGGCTCTGAAAACAAGACTGCTGCAAAAACAATCACAAATCACTAGCAACATGAAACCTCAATGAAACCTCATGCTTGTTAGCCATCACCCAACGCTATCATGGCCATTCACATCCACCAGAGCAGTTACATCTATCACCTTCCGGGAGACATGACGAGTTACTTAGTGCTGACACTGGTGTGTTCCCAGTGCCAGTGATTTATACAATCAATGGTGTAAACACAACGTTCAACAACATAAACCTCACCACCACTACAACTTCACGACAAACTGAGCCAACAACCAACTGACATCCACTGTTGACTGCCAACATATTTCATTATCAATGTCACCACCAACCAAAACATAGACCGACTCAGCACAAAACAATCAATATCTCTCTTTTTGTCGCAGATGAAAAAATCGAAAGAGCACTGGCTTGCCGATAGACATTTTTAATTCGCACAGCACCTGGTAATAAAATGAGATGATTCTACCTTTTGCCATCAACATGAAGATATTGAAAACTTTGACAAGATATTTGTTTTGCTCGCAACACAGCGTTCTGCTGACCATCAATTGAAAAAAATCAGTGACCAAAATCACCCCGGACTTTGTCAATAGCATCATCAACTTTCCATGTCTGTTTCTCAATGTTTGATCATCAAATTTTCCAATACCTACGGCTGACATTATCCATGTATGCTGGATGTGTAACACAGTTAAACAGTGTTTCATCGAGATATTTTGTTCAAAAACATGAATTGATGGTTGAGAATCATGCTGATACTTTTATCGCAAAGAGAACTGAGTAAACAACCTTGTCGAGCTTTCTTGGATATAAACTGGTCATGCTATCTGTAGGTGCAACCGCTTTTGTCTCCACATTGAAACTGGCACAGCGATGCTTGTACATCCATTGATCAGTGTTAGCGAAATTGTAATGTTAAATCCACGAAAACTCGACAAGGTTTTCTACTTAGCCCACAGTAGGCCCTAATTCTCGAGCATTGTATCAAAATTTACTTTTGAAGAACGACCAAACACTCATTCTGAAAATGTGTTTCACATCTAGCCGTTATTGATCTATGCTTCATTGTACAACTTTTACTTCTCAATGACAGTATCGTCTAGATATCGTACTGAAGGAAAACTAAGTGCAGTTGTCAGATTAGCAATAAAAATACACTTTTACAATGCAGCCCATTGATACATCGTGCAACTTCAATCATGTAAACACAATTGATATAACAATGACTCGACGGAAATTAAAAGAACAACAAAAGAACAATCAAAGCATCAGCACTGAATATGAATAATTCCAATGCAACACTGTTACCAAGTGTCATTATTAGTGCCGTTTAAGATTCAGGTGCTGATTGTTTCATGCAATCTTGACAAGAGATCAAATGCATTATTTCAAATCAATTACACAGAAGCATATGTTCATCAAATAAAGAAAGATATACTATGTATCGCAAAATGATATCCAAAACACACTTGAGCTGATTACTACAAGGGACTTCTATCAAATGAAATACAAGTAATCAAAGTGAACCGAAGATATTTCTGAATACTTGACGCTTTACAGTATATCCAACTGCAATACCAACCCATTATCACACAACACAAAACCCACACAGAACAAAAATGAGTTTCATTAATTCTCCGATTTCTAATCCTCATTGGTGGAAATATAAACATTGCAAATTGTTATTGCTATTTTATATATTTGTTGTGCATTTTTCATTTGTGTTTGTTGTGTATTTGTCACACTTGTGTCAACCCTCATGTGTCATGTATTGAATAAAATATATTTGCAATGAATGTATATCTGCAATGAATAGATTGTGTATGCTTTCATTTGCACTATATATTGCATCCCTCTTCATTTATTTACCGACTTGATTGTAAGATATTGTCAAGCTGAAGGTGCTGTATGTATTCATCACTTGTAACCAGAGTCTACCTACACCATCGCCATAGGTTGTGACAAGATAAAAACATAGATTGTATTCGTTCTCTCATTTCTAACACATGATTATGGCATACGTTTTAGATGTTTGTTGTGCATTTCTACTTGATTTGTCGTGTATGCATCACAATTGTGTTAAAAGTAATGAGCAAAAAATGTGTGAATATGTTGTACGTATTTTCACTTGTATCATTAGATGTCACTTTTTCGTCAAGCTACGATGAATTGATATTGAAATTTCTTGGTATTCATGACCTTTTACCAAACTCAATTCCTCTCCTAGCGTATCAATACACCCTAATTTCCTTTTTCTGCCATAATGATTTTGAAGTGGCAGCAAAAATGCAAGGGTGAAAAAAGTGGTTTTCAACTTGTATTTTTATGTATTGTAGATATCCAAACTGAAGGGGAGGAGTGAAATCATAAAATCTGTCACAATGATGCATACACACGTCACACATCATAAT
>JALLAY010000694.1:0-13341 GCA_036939635.1 Cyclotella baltica
GCGTGAATCGGCGGGACTTCTCGTCCCGATTCTCGGTGCGAGATTCTCGGATTTCGAAAACGGGACAGACCTCTAACCATAACCGCATGTTTGTACATTTTTGATAGTTGACAACAACAGCGCCATGGCTTTTTTGGGGTAAAAAGTCACGGGCTGCAGTAAACCTAAGTTTATGGGACTGCTCACCTGTTTGTGACCACTCACTGTCCATGCATCATACCCATCATTGGATATTGGAAAGCACATCCACATGGAAGATGAATTATTTTTGGCGGGATCCTACCTCATCAACCCATCACTATATTATATGATTACACTAGCAAAGCATTGAAATTACAAGCGAGCATGACTTTAACTAGTGAAAGCACAGGGATGTGCTTCTGTGATCACACCAAGTGGTTCGCTAAGCGAGCCTTGCCAAAGGCGATTCACATCCTCTCGACCTACCAACGGTCGCTGTAGACCTACTGTCCAGCTATCAGGTGCAAGATTACACCTGATAGAATTCAATACCACTGCTACACACTTTTACGCCATCAGGTGCAATATTGCACCTGAGATTTAGTTTGCTCCCCCCAAGGGTGAACCAAAGCAGGTCCACGTGGAAGATGAATGATTTTTGGCGGGAACCCACCTCATCAACCCATCACCATCACGCACCCCACATAAAAACGAAATGACGATGAGAGGATTTCATGCCTGCCTCCTCACTTTTTCATTCTCCAGTCTCTCTCTTTCGAAGTTCCGTAATTGATGACGAGTATAACAATGTCACCCAACCGATGCGTTCTTGTCTCCCTGCTTCTCCTATTGATACAATGTCAATTCGATCATAAGGCAGAGGCGTTTACTCCTTCAGCATCGAGATCACATCTCGGTGCACCGAGGCTTCAAAAGATTGAAACGTCGAACACGCCTCGTCAAAGTGGAGATCAATTGATTTCGGAATCAGAGAAACTTGTTGCAAATGCGTCTCTGCTAAAGATCTTTGAAAAAGAGTTTATTCGTCCCACCGTCTTCGCCGTTGCATTAGCATTAACAACTTTGTCGACACAACCAGTATTTGCCGATGACGCCGGTGCTCCTACAACAACCGCAGAAGCCACGACAACTTCATCAAAGACAGCCTACGATGAGACATGGAATCTAGTTAAAAAGTACGCCCTCGATCAAACCTTCCACGGTCAAAATTGGGACGAGGCATACAAGAAATACTCGAATGGGATAGACCTGTCTTCTACTTATGACGAAGAACGAATTATGAAAGCTACCAAAAACCTAGTCGGTTCACTTGGTGACAAATATTCCAGAGTATTAGATAAGAGTGCATATACAATGATTCAAAAATACGATTTGATTGGGGTGGGAGCCACTCTAATACCCGACCCGGTAACCAAAGAGATTATTATTGGTGCACCTCCAGTAGCAAAATCTGCCGCAGATGAAGCAGGATTGAAAGTGGGAGATGTGGTATTCGCAGTGAATGGGGTAGAAACAGCGGGAAGAACTGCATTTGATATTATTGATCAAATATCCTACGATCCCAATCCAAGCATGGTTACATTTACAATTCGCAGTAAGGGAAGTAACGAATCGAAAGATGTTGCTTTGAAACGTACATTTCAGGAGGTGAAAGATCCAGTTTCCTATCGTATCTCAGAAACAAGAGATGATGGGACAAAGGTGGGATATATCCGTGTGGTTGAGTTTAACTCACTCGTTAAACCAAAGCTAGAGGCAGCCTTGCGTGATTTAGAGTCTCAAGATGTCAATGCTTATGTGCTAGATGTCCGAGGGAACCCAGGAGGGGCATTTCAATCCGCAGTAGAGATTGCAGAGTTGTTCATGAGTGACAAATTTGTTACTGATGTAGTAGACGGGAATGGGGTAGACTTGAAATTCCGCACTTCAAAGGATAAAGTTGTGATTGATAAGAATGATCCTATTGCTATTTGGGTTGATGGTCGGTCGGCATCGGCGAGTGAAGTTTTGGCAGGTGCACTGAGAGATAATTGCCGAGCTGTTGTCATGGGAGATACATCGTTTGGGAAGGGTTTAGTTCAGGCTGTGTATGGCCTTGAGAATGGATATGGGCTCGTACTGACGGTTGCCAAATATCTGACACCTAATGGTACAGACATTAACAAAGTTGGCATTGTTCCTGATGTCTCAAAAGAGGATGCATTGCCATCTGCTCCTGGCTTTGTGCCGGTGGTGGGATCTGATACATCACGAGTTGATTTTAAGGATGTGCTGAAACGGATGGGTCCTGACATGTGTTCACCTATTGCTTAAGATAGAAGAAACAGTGTGATTCATAAGTCATAAGCCAGTTGCTGACCAGATTCAATTTTTACACATCTCAAACCACTAGAAAATTGCAATTTCAAATTCCACTACACAAACTACGAGGTCTATCCACCATACTTACTTAATTTTGTAAGAGGCATAGCATGAAGAATGTGTTTTCACTTGATTCATACTTCCTGGCATGTACATGTACCCTAATCACATGACCCATGTCTCAGGACAAAGTGACACTCATTTTTAGCTCTGGCATTTAGGGAGGGATCAGCGTACGCGGATTTTTCTTTGCCCCCCTAAAAGTAACTTATTTGTGTTGTATATGTACCACTCGCTGGTACAAGGCTTGTCAGGATGGACAAGATTGTAACTATATGGAGACGAATATGGGGTGTAAAGGAAGACACCAAAGCCAAAGGATAGGATTGTTGATGCAAGATATTGCATGCCCAATTATACAACCCCAAATCGGTGATCCAAAAATTCTTTTTATCTTCAGTGCTGTTGAAAAGGTGAAACACCGCAGTTGTGAATGAGGAGGAGATCACCAGACGGAACACCAGAGGTGTACTCTGAGATATTGACCCCAGGAGGATGGTGGACTCAATAAGGCGTGGTATTTTAGTATTTAGCTCGATTATAGTTCCGTTGTAATGACAGAGGTTAGGGGAAGATGCTGCATCTGGCTGCAGAAAATGACCATGGTGAATGGTTAAGCTGTCCTTCAGCATAGGAAGGGTAGCTTAATTTGAATTTCTGATGATCAGGCTAAAGTCACTAAATAGACAGTCTGAGATCCCTAATCTGGTCCAGTGCTGCTGAATCAGATCAATATTCCTACTATCACTTTCATCTGTACAATTGCTGGCATTATAACCAAAATGTGCTTACATGATGACCAGAAACCAACCTTGCTTCAAGTCAATTAACAGCGGAACAACTAAATGTCAGGTATGCGGAGAAAAACAGAGGGGCTAGGTTTGATACTGAGACATAGGAAAAGGGATTGGTGACAACAGCCAGTGACTCATATTAGGCAGGGTATCAATGTTTTGCTTAGGGGAGGGAGCCAAATGTATAGAGTTGGTGGTTATTATGGTCCATACCATCTCTGGGAATGAATGCTTTGCATGGTCAAAAATCTGAAAGTACGAGGTGGAATTTTAGAGCTCATCTGAGTCTTAAAATACTTGCTAAGAATCAAACAAGCCGATCTACAATGCCTCGTCCGCCCTTCAAAAACCCTCTCAGGATGTGTCCAAGTTGCAATAGGACTTGGAGATATCTCTGAAGCATTCAGTGCAGCAGACTGATGCTCAAGTCCAAGGAAAAGCTGCTCAAATAGAGGCCCAAAAGCCAACAAGGAGTTCAAAGAAAGCCATGACAATTTAAAATAAAGCCAAGAAGGATCAGAGTGAAACAAAACCGGCAATGGAAGCCGCAAACACTGCAGTGGATTGATTCAGGACATGCTTGCAGAATAAAAACCTGGTCAAACCACCTACTCCCCTGTCATTGATAGTCTTAAGGCAGCCCAGCAAACATTTTCGAGTATATAGAGTCAATTAGCAATACTCAAGAAAGTATGGGGAATAAGTAAAAGAGAAACTGGAGCCTGAAGATCAAGCGGAAAGTTCACATCCAGTGATTGAATTTCTCTCAAGACTGACGCTGTCTTGACAAACTGCAAGCGATGACATTCATTGGTTGATAAAAAGGTCTGTCCTTGAAATTGACTGGAGGGGAAGCTGAATACAACACAGAATTTCAATTGTATCTGAAGTTTAAACTGAGCAATCCGGACGGGGAAAATAATACTATCTAAATCTTCCCATTTTCTAAAGTTTCCAAACTTGTTGAAATCCTAATATATATATACTTCAAAAAACCAGCCTAATTAATTGAGAAACATGACAGTTGAGTAAGAAGGATTGAAGTTGGAACCAAGAAAGTAGTCGTTGGAACGAGACACAGCGTCCGTTTAGGTTGGGAACAACCCGTTGGATCGAGAAAGTCAGGATGTCTAACTAACTCCTCTTTTTCAAAAAAAGCTAGATTCGTGGATTCCACACACTGTAAAACGGCACAGAATACTTTCATTAACCATAGATTCTACGATAAATTCATATTGCACACTTTTTCGAATTCAGGAAGCCAAAATTGGCAAATGTAAAATCTATCACCTACCGACCAACCGCTCCGACAGTTGGTCAGTAGGTTGATTTTGATTGTTGATATGTTTATATTATTAATATGGATATATTTTGTGCACCCTCAGTATGTATATATTATTAATATGGCCATATTTGTTTGTTCTGTCTAATTTATGTATATTACAAATTTGTAAGCTGTATTCGATGACACCGTATTAATTTTTTTCATTTATTCTCACAACTAAAATCACTTCTGCAGTACTTTTACGCAACTGTGCTCAATGAGGGAGGTCACTCAGCGATATTTTAGGATTTTGTCTGGCAAGTTTAGAGTATGGATGGGGAGGAGGGTTTGGATGGATGTGGCAGATTATGGCACCTGGTACAAGGTATTTGTTTCAAAGTTTTATTATTCGGAAAAGTAATTTTGTTGGAAATTTGTGGAAGTTTTATCTAGAGTTTTTGTTTTTCTTTGAATTTGTTTGGTGAAGAGGAGGAGTTTTGCGTGGGAGATACAGGACTTTTCTCTGTTGTCTGTTCCTTTGGAGTTTTGAAGCAGGATGTTTCGAGTATGGTGATGTATTGGGTACGACATTGCTCGGGAGGATGAGGTTGTTCAGGAGGATGATGTTGTGTCAGGTTATATTGGATTTTTCTGAGATTTTTGGAAGATTTCGGAAGTGGAGATTTTTTGCAAAGGAGAGAGTAGTCTGATATTCCTTTTTGGAAACAGGGGGAGTATTACTTTAAGCATAGTAAATTTTTCAATTGGAATCAAAATTCACACACTGTTGTCAAATTTGCTAGCTTGGAATCAATTTCCAAGTTGGAAAAAATATTTTTGGGGAAATTAGGAAGTTTTATCGCCAGCCCGGACAGGAAAAATAAATTGCTGTGCAATGTACTCTTATGAACTTTATTGTAACCAAGAAAAATTTTGGGGACCAACTCCTCAACAAGGTTATTGGTCGTTGAATCGGAGAGGAAATATCTTGAATAAAAGTGAAATGCATTAACTATGGTAATCATCAATGAAATTGGAAGATGAGTTTCTTGAGCACTCAAATTGGGAACGGACCAACAATGTCACATGGAAATGGCACAACAACAGCGTGAAATGGAATTCCAGGCACAAGAACATGATCTTCGCAAAAAGCCAAAAATAAGCGACATGTAGAGTGACATAGGATTGAAATGGAGAGGATGAGGAAATGTATGAGTTGATTGGCTACCAATGAGTAGGTGCGACAGGCAATGTTGAGACATCAATGAACAATATTCGAAGAAATAGGCAAGTCTTGCACTGAAAAGATCATGGTTATGATAGGTTTCCTTCAGTATAAATAAATGTTTATTTTTTGTGTTGTGTTAACACTGGTGGCAAACAGTGGGGAAGGAGATGCGGATACAATTCTGTACCCACACCTTTGGCTTGTTCATTTAATATGGTATTGTAAACTTAAAAATATGTTGTTTACATTTATTCTGTTCAGAAGGGCTCTCTGTAAAAACCCTAGGTAAGTATGGTGGGTAACTTTTAGGGCAGGCAATGTGAGCTTGAAATATTCTGTTTGTTCTAGGGATTTCAACAATCTTAATCAAAGAATTATTTGTGTTCGTAATTAGATATTGGTTTCACAATAGGCATGCTTAATTGGAATGTACACAAGTCCATGGTAGTCTGTGGTTTATTTGCAGTAATGAATGACTAGAACTGTTTTATTTATTGAGGAATGAAATCTTGTTAATTAAGTGATAAACATTGATGAATTCGTTCAGTTTCCTAGTGAGAGGGGACTCACAATGCAATTATTTTTGCTACCTTATTAATTTGAATAGGAAGTTGAGAAACTTGTTTAATACATCATTACCACAAATATAGTTGTTAATGTACTGAGTGCAAAATTATTTTTGGTATCTACCTCACTAGTTTGAATTGGAAATTGAGAAACATGATTAATGCATCATTATGACATGAGTCTATACACTGTATGAGTGCATCAATGTACTGAGAGCTTTGTTTGGGTTATCTTAGGGTTGCACCAAATGCAGTAGAATGGCCAAGGCCCATGCTTTAGCTGCATGTATTCATGTTATGCACAAAAAATAACCTACTGGCAATGAATAAGAATATTGAAGATGGCAATATTTAATGGAGCCATTAAAAGTAATCCATTTGCGTTAAATTCCCTACAAATATTATATAGCATCTCTAATTTATTCTAGGATTGGCTTCTAGATCTCCACTTCCAGGTAACCAGTAGTTTTTCAAAGAAGAATGATATATCTGGGGTAAATTTTCTTTGCCCCTTTTGTTATTTCTCTTATGGAGGTATGCTAGACATAATAAGTAATCCAGAAACGAGTCAAGCACTGCGTAATAGACAACAATAGGATCAAGTCCAAAACTATTACAGAATTAATTAATTTATCTAAGAGGCAAATCAGTACATGCTTTCATCTGCTCATGAAAACGCAAGAGAGCTTTTGGCAGCAATCGCAGCCAATAGAAAATCTTCCTCGTCGTCATCAGAATCATCTTCGCAATCTGTGTCATTTTTAGAATCACCCAAACCCATAAACGCTTCGAAAAAAAGGTCAGCATGACACTCCGTTGAAACTCGCGTCTGTCTCTTTACCACACAAGAGTCATCAATGCTGCAATCGTCTGTTTCCATGTTCGAAGGCCCAGTAGAGCTCGTTGGCACTTGATACGTCAATAAGTCTAAATCTTTGTGGAGCATTGAAGCCTTCCTAAGACTTGGAACAGAGTAATACATGAAGGGGTCGCTTGTCTTGAGGGATGCCGCAGTGGAGGAGTTGATGCCTCTCGTATCAAGTTGTTTGGTGCTGATCTTTTCGAAGACAGTTGCACAGAGAACAGTGGCCGTCTTGTCTGAAGTTCGAAACGGCTGCATTTGATTGTTGCAGGAAGGGGTTTGCGGTTGCTGCGATTGGTTATTGCACATGGTGATGGTTGATCGAGTGGAGATGAACGATTTGTGGCAAAAAGCAAGTGGCCTCGGTTTGAAATTGAGATGCAAAATAAGGACTCAAGAATTTTATGAGAAAAGCTGGCATGCGCAGCGTAACTACGTATGAGAAAAGCTGGCACGCAGTACCATAGCAACGTTGTTTTGAGGAATCGTAGACCGTCTTTGTGATTTGTGAAAGCGGTATTGAAATAATCCTCACAGGAAGCACAAGAAGCAATCATGATTCACCACTCCATGCAAAATTCTTCCAACAATTCGTCGATTCCACTGACATTGAGCAAGAATAATGGCATGAGTTACAACTTGCAGAAACGTCATTAAGGCTTATTGGGGACATGTCAATTTATCTCGGGTCATTCTTCTCACTTCCGTTTGACGTGTGATGTGCAGTTTTCGCTTTGACGTCTTATATCCTAAGACGTAATCATGATTCACATGTGTTGGCCGCGAACATCTCGTTTCACTGACGTTTATTCGGTATCAAGAATGATGGCATGAGTGTGTTGGATGTGGAAGACGTTCTTGTGAAAACCGTAATTGTTTGCTTGAGCACAGTATTGCTCTTAGGTGTTCAAAGGTGTTCATTGTTTTTTTGCATCAAGGCCTTATCTACCTAGAGGGTTACAAGAAACAATCAGCTGCCACAAATTCCCAAATTTTGGGTGTAAAGAATTATCCCTCCGTGATGTATAAACACACGATAGATCATTTGTGTTGGCAAAGATCTTCCCTGCCCGATGGCCAAGTTACACACACCAAAGCCTGCAGAAAAAATGAATGATTTGATTTGAAGAGCTTGAATCATACGCTAACACTTTCTCTTTGAATTATGTGTTTTAAATGTAACACCTTCAAATTAAACAAACAATATCGGTTCAGATTAATTTTCTGAATTGAAGTGTCAACTGATGCAAACTAATGAATAACTAGGCTACGCTTCACTCAGCCTAGCGCCTCGCGACGATTGGCACATGTCTTAGGTGGCTTAGGTATGAAGTAAGATAAAGAAGTATACAGTATTTTGGTTCTAAGTAAGAGCACGTGCAATGGGGTTGTTTTGTTTTTGAGTCAATGATGACAATAAGAATAGAGGCTACTCGTGGAACAATTATGGATTTGGTTGCAACTTAATAATTAAGTAAGGTACGAGTTTTGCGGGAATAATGAACTCGTGTTTTGTAACAATAAAACCCAATTTTGCGGCAATCATCACAAAATTGACTCTAGCTCCCTCCAGACCAACTTTTGTCAGAAAGAATGTTAGTGGTACTTGTAGCCCAGTCTTTTGGGATTCTGTCCCTGGTTTGGTTTTGATTGAAGCGTGGTGTCATTTGCGTCACTTCGATTGGGGGTGTGATTTGGAATTGATGTTGTAAATACATCATTTAAGTCAATTTTTAAGTAACATTATATTGCTTGGTAGTCAAAGCCACAACAATCAGAGCTAAAAGAAATATGAAGACACTGAAATTACCCTTGCATAATATTATAATTATGGTAATTGTTTTTTCTGTGTTGTAGTATTTGGAATATATTTCTCATCATTAAAGAAAGTTGATTGTTGTATATTTACTCACTTGCTCGCACAAGATCAAACATAACTGTTTTGTATCCCCATTTGCACTGACTATTGGTCTTTCATGTCACACACCTTCATCTGGATACACTTTTGATTTCAATGAATGGAAAAGAATTAGCCACAAGAGATCAAGGTTTATGAATCCATTAATGAAAAATGAAAAAATAAGACATGTACAGTACCAAAGCATTCAGAGCAAGAGGAAAAGGTTTGGACTGATCATGATCAGGTTTATTTCACTAAGCTTGCAAATCAATGTGGTTGAAGAAGATGTCTTCATTAGAAAATCAACAAAAGTAAAGTTTGTAACACTCACCTTATCTGGCTCGTGGTTCTTCCAAGTCTGTTTCTTGTTTAGTCGGTGCAACTGAATCAGATAGTAGAAAATATTCATACATTTTTTGTTCAAGAATCAAAAATCAAGAAGAAGTGCTTACAGTTAAATTAAGGAATTCCAGAGATGGGTAATCAATAATACAATTGGTGATCTCGGCTAAAATCAATCAAAGTTGACAGTGAAAAACAAATACGAACTGTTTGCATCGAAAATGGTCAAATGAAGAATTTAATGGCAAAAGAATTCGTTTTGTTGGACTTACTGGACTTGATCAGGGACACATGATTCTATTCGATTGCTGTCAAGCAGGAGAAGCAAGAACATCAATGGATTTGTTTTTTGATCAGTGGTTAATGGTCTTGGTTCAGCTTGAAGGGGATTCAACTATCAAACTGAAAAAAGAATAAGTACTCGCTGTCTAATGAATTGGGGAATAAGGTTCAAATTACAGAGGCATCATTGTTTAATGGTTGCAAACAACTCACCTCTTCTGAGTATAAGGATTGAATTGTGTTGAAATATGCAATGAGTGCCCAAGCTTGGGCGGCTGAGTAGGAATTTTATTTTTGATTTGTATAGTGCAGTTTGTGGTTTTTATTCTTTGTGTGTGCTACTTATGAAGTTATGTAAAAAGCCTTAGTTTCATGTAAAAGAAGTTGTACTTGTTTGATATCTAAAAGATATCTGGTCTAAATCCGCACTGTTGGTATTCATGTAATGTGTATTCGTTGGTAACAACAGTCAAGTGTTCTGTATGTTGCAATTGAGAGTTCCCATTCCCCATGTGCCACAACTCTTAACCAGCAAAATTCATGCCTTGAAAAGACATGTTTAGACACTCTGTACCGTCTGAGTTCTTAATAATGCCACCTTTTTGAATCAATAAATCTTTGACCTCCTCTCGTGTCTTATTACACCACAGTTTATGCCTTGTTTTCCAATCCTTCTTCTGGCAAGATGCACTACAGTAAAGGGCCATCTCACATTTCGAACATCTTAAAAGATCAGTTCCAATACTTCTGCAATGCATGCATGCACGGGTGCCCATTTTATTTCGCAAAAATGGATCTCCTGGTTTCGGTGCTTCCTTGGAGTCTTTGGCCAGTTTTTTTGCTAATTCGTTCTTGGACAAAAGAGGAATGTACAACACTCCCTCCTCTTCAATTGGTCGACGAGAACCAAGTATGAAACTCACTGCACCCTTTTGAACTCTCACAGAGAATCCAAAATAATCATATAAAAGCTGCTTAAATCCAATAGGTACCATGGTGTCTTTTGTCTTTCTCTTCCTCATCTCAACCTCCTGTGTCAAAATTTGAGTCGCCTTTACCATGATATGACCAATAGGCGCATCATTGTTCAAACATTCAAGAGAAAAGTTTGTCTCAATGAAGCGTAATACATAATACCAAAGCACCTTTGCTAAACCTTCCCCACGTCGTGATTGTTTGACTGCAATCATCTCAATGGTGGGACCCATGGAACTATCGTAGCTACCGTCGCGGTAAGTCATGTGGCATCGTGCTACTTCTTCATCATTATGAAACAGAGTAAACCGAGTGGCAATGTTATCCATTATCCCGACAAGGTCCTCATTATTTTCTGCATTTGGAGGATCACCTCCAGTGACCGCTACGATGCGATACGAACCATCATTCGTCATCTCAATAGAATCATGCGGGAGGAACGCAGCAGAACCGTGTACAACATTTGCTACCATAGTCTTCATCATTTCTGTGCCACTCTTGCTTCTAGAAATAAAGTAACAGTACTGACCGACGTTTGGATCATTTGGAGTTCCATCCTCATTTGGCTGCTTCATCTTTCCTTCGAATAGCAGTGCTTTCGTCCTTGTGTGTGTAACTTTAAATGTAAAATTACAATCACTGTCATCAGTAGGCTTTGCATAGCTCAATTTCATTGGATGACGTTTGCCAAATTGTCGAAATAGCTTGACGGTTCTCCCTATTGGATCGTCCTCGTTCATGGTAAGCCACAGGGATGCGTGATGAGGACGCGGAGTGGGAGATGATGGACCGCATTCCGAATAGTCCCAGTTGAACGCCCATTCGGTAGGCTCGTCCACCAGATAGAATCTGTAGTCATAGAGTAGGTTTTCTCCGTTCATGGCTATCAGTTGTTGTTAAAATCATGCATTCAAATCGTCTCTTCAATTGTATGGATGAGGCGATGGGCGATGGCTGATGATTTATGATAGTGTCAAGCCGTGCTCGTCCAAGTACCTTTAAAAACAAAAACTGATGATCCAAATGGTTGGTGATATCCATAAAAATAATAAAGGCAATCTAAATAACAATAAATGCATTCAAAGGTATTACAAAGGCAAAACTACCTTTATATACGAACAATGACTTTATCGAAATCAGTAATCATTGGTGATATTAACGACAAAATAAGAGAATCTAAGAAAGTTAAGGTATGCGCAAAGGTATTTCTAAGCAAGAAGCCAAGAGCGATCTGATTGAAAGGAGAAGGGAACCCGAAAGCTGAAACCTACATCTCTCATCACAATGGTCGTGAGACAACGACGAAAAAGCCCACAAACCGATACAAAAGATGTCGCGCCACTTCAAGAAGAAGACGAAGCTAACCACACCCATCAAATCGATCGCCATGACATTTCTCAAGACGAATCAAAAGAGACAAAACCTCTCATTGCAAAAGAAGAAATCAAAGTACTACCACATTTCGATTCTCAAATAACCTTCCACATTACAAAATACGTCATCCTCCGCCTCGTGGGCTTTGTCTACCTAATCGCCTTCCTCGGAGCCTACAATCAAAACATTGGTCTCATGGGCTCCAACGGATTAATGCCAGTACAACCCACAATGGATCAATTACGCCAACAATACAACAACTCATTCGAAGGGTTTCTATCTCACCCCACATTGTTTTGGTTCACATCAAGTTTGGAAGATTGGCAATTACAACTCACGGCAATCACGGGGATGTTCCTATCGACACTCGTCGTACTGGGTTTAGACTCATGGTTCGTCATGATGTCACTATGGCTCCTCGATTTCAGTATCGTCACGGTGGCAGAACGCGGTACAGAATTTTATTCCTACGGATGGGAAAGTCAATTGTTGGAAACTGGATTTTTATCCATTTGGTTGTGTGATATGCCTTCCTTTCGATTTTGGTCATCTCCTCCTTCGTCTTTGTCGGCACCATCCATACCAATTCTCTGGTTGTTTCGATGGTTATGCGCCCGAATTAGTATAGGCGCGGGGCTGATCAAACTCCGCGGAGCGCAATGTTGGCAAGATAAAACGTGTTTGTATTATCACTTTGAGACGCAGCCCATACCGTCTCCAATGAGTTTTATTTTTCACTTCTTGCCCAAGGCTGTTTTGAGAAGGGCTGTGGATTTAGATTACTTTGTTCAGCTTTATACGGTTTGGATGGTGTTGTTGCCAGGATTACATTGGAGTTTGATTGGGCTGCGTAGGATGGGAGGATTTATACAGGCTGGGTTTATGGTGAATATTATATTGTCGGGTAATTTTGCGTTTTTGAATCATCTTACGATTATTCCTGCTTTGGCGGCACTGGATGATGGATGTTTTCCAACGTGGTTGAAACGATTTGTTTATCGTAGGGAGCGGATTGATGATTTCCACTGCACCAAGCCTGGAATCGTTAGGAAATTTGTTGACCTCTCTTTGCTGGTTCTGATTGGAATGCTCTCTGTACCAGTAGTATCCAACTTGCTGCAACTGGATGGAAAGCATCAAGTGATGAATGCATCATTTAGCTCATTCAAATTGGTAAACTCCTACGGTGCTTTTGGATCCGTGGGAATGTCACGATACGAACCCATAATATCCGTCAGCAATGATGGGCATGAATGGACCGAGCTTGAACTACCTTGTAAACCAGGCCGGCTTGATAGACGACCATGTTTCTGTGCACCATATCACTATCGGCTTGATTGGAATATTTGGT
>JALLAY010000695.1:0-13301 GCA_036939635.1 Cyclotella baltica
GGTTCTTCGCCTCCGGATTCGTTTGCATCCCACACTCACTGCACCTGGGATAAACGCCCTCTCCAGGTATATCCACCAAATCATGTGGGTGACGATCATGGAAGTGCCGTCTAAGTCCCCACTTGGTTGTCGCCTCTCCATCACAGTCTGGTACTGGGCAGTACCAGACACCACCCGCTGATTCTATTGCCTGGTGTGTCTCTTCAGGCTTATCAATCAAAATATCCTGACTGATTACCCGAGAACGAAACACTCCATGCTGTGTCTCAAGATGTGATGAAAGAGACGAGGCGCTAAGTTGTGTCCCACAATAATCGCACTCCACCCGTCTGGAATTCCACTGTTTCGCCGTTTGAAATCCCGCGCGAGTTCTGGCATACGACTCAGGTGAGAGTCGAGTACGGATCCGACCAGGTAGACACGTCATTGCCTTAGTCTTCGCCGTGTTCGTGATGAGTCCCACCTGCTCAAACAACTCAACCAGAATGTCTACAGACTCTTGCAGCATTGTCGGGTCTGTCGACGCAATGACGCCGTCATCCGCATAAAACAAAGCCATCAAAAGCCGAACCAAGGCACCAATACCCTCCTCCGACGCCTCGGTTCCGAGTACTCGGCGCAGCCATTCACGTACTATGGCATCCACCATAATGTTGAATAATTTGGGCGACAGAGGACCACCCTGCGTGACTCCACGGCTACCTTTAAAAGGCCTGCCATATCGTCCCGCTGCCCGACACACCAGAATTTGTAGTTCCCAGAAACGTACTATTAGGTCCAACATTTTAGGCCCGACACCATAAGCCTGAAGGATCTCTTCACATTTGTCACGGTCCATTGCATCGTAGGCTTTCTTGAGGTCAATAAAGATCTCATACAGTGGAAGCTGCTCCAGAAATGCTAATTGTTGCACCAACTTCGCCTCCAGCGCAGCAGTTCCACACCCACGATGTGCCACGAAGCCATGGAGGCAGTCATGAAATTTCACCTCGCCCAGCCGTATGTCCATGACGATTTCAATGACCTTCCATATTGGCTCCATAAGCCCAATGCCCCGATAGTCGCCTCCTCCTTTCGGAATTAAGACGATAATGATCCAAGTTAACTGACGAGGGATGCATCCTGTGTTCCAGATGGATTGTATGAGTTGCACGAATCCTCTCCATCTGTCACCTTTCCCAAGGGAGCCATCCTCTCCCTTTTCTTCTTCCTCCGCACCCCGAAGCCATTCTTTAATGTCCTCGGCCCGGATCTTGGAAGCTCCTCCAGCTCTGCCATTTTTCAGCCGCTGTTTCACCACCTGCCGTAGCTCCGCATCCGTAGGAGCCTCATCCCGAATATCATAAGGTTCGACGTTAATTGGAATTGAGCCCCCGGGTACGTCTCGCTTCCTATATAACTCTTCCCTCTCCTCGGTTTGTTTCTCCAATGATTCGTAGCATGGCGTTGGCGGTGTCTCAGATGCCTGCCGATACCAACGTTTGGCAGTTCCCCAAGCCTCCTTCAGGTTTCCCGCGGCTAGGTGTGCCTCGATATCCAAGCCGGCATTCAAGCCTCGTCTCTTCCTATCGGCCGCAAACGAAGCATTGACCTCACGGGTTAATTTGCGCTGTTCAGCCTGGCTGAGGCTGCCCTGTCTCCTTAACCCAACTCGTCTATCTACTAACTCCCATGTCTCCGCGGAAATCCAGCTGTTCTTGGGCAGAGTCCGCACGTCGGGTCGCTCGACAGAGGCTTTGAGCTCCTCAAACACAGACTCCTCCAGTGTCTGAGGTTCCGTGATGGTAATGGGAAACCTCGTACGCTCACGTTTGTATCGTTGCAAGCGTTTGTTGTTGCCCACCACCAGGTGCCCCACAATCATGCGGTGATCCGAATCATGGTGGCGTGGCCAGCGTAATACCACCTTCCTGAACCGTTTCCTCCCCCGCGGGGTCGTGAGAAAATAGTCTGGTCTGGATGAAATCCATCTCCCCAGCCGGCGTTGCCTCCATGTCCATCTCCCCCTCGCTCGTCGTCTCCTCCGTTGGCGGTAGTGTCCAGCCAGATCCGTAATGTTGTAGTGATCCATCAGCTCGGCCACCTCGTCATCTCAAGCACCCGCCGGCTTCTCCAAGTTGACATTGAGATCGCCCATGAGCAGAGGGATAAACCCCGCCGGGCACATGCACCATGCACTACGAACCTGATCCAGTGTGTCAAGCTCGGATGGGGGGATGTAGCATCCCACAACATAAAATCGGTGTCTTCCCGTGATTAGACGAAACGCCACCACGTTGGGTCCCCAAAATCGTGTCTCCTCAATCTCGAACTCATCACTTTTCGTCCAACACAACGCCACCCCGCCCTGTCGATTGGACTTCGAATCCGATGCAACAATCAAATAGTCGTTAGACCGTCTGGTGTATACACCATCAGTTAGTTTCGTCTCCTGAAGTACGGCGACATCCACCTTCTGTGATCCTAAGGCCCGACAGGCCGACTCCAAGCCGCCGTGCAACGGCTAGTAGTTTCTTGATTCTCAGAGCAGATGTTCACTACTTCCTCTTTTCCAACAAATACAGAGTACATGACTTTTTTGCCGTATAACATGAAATTGGAAATTCGACTTTTAAAGGTAAACAAATTATTTCTTATTGAATATCTAACATTTATTTCATATGTTACCTGTAAAACTCAAAGTTGATAATTTGATGCATCCCCACCCTCAAAAACAACCATGATGGCATCCATCAAACTAACCGTCCTCCTAACCCTCTTATTCTCCCCCTCCCACGCCTTCCTACCACCCAAACCCCACATCCAACCCCCCACATCCCTCTCCGTCTCAACCCTCTCCACCACCACAGGAGAAGCCGACCGCGCCTTCCGCCTAGGAATCCAACTCGAAAAATCCGGATTGGCACGCTCTGCATCCGCTGCATTCCACGAAGCCGCCACTCTATACCAATGCTATTTAGACTACACCGGTGATACAAACAGTGACGATGAAACAAATCGATTCCAACACGTAACATCATTAACAGATGATTCATCCAATCCCAACGTCCGCGCCGTCCTAGCCTACGCATGCATACGTCTCGCCCATTTATCCCACGATGCCTTTGGGGACTCCCGTGCTGCCACGCGATTGTACCGATTGGCGAAAAAGATTGATACTGTGCCGAGTGCTGTGGCTTGGAGTGGGATTGGGAATGGTATTGAGGCTAGTATGGATTATTTTGAGGATGAAGATGATGGGGGGAAGGCGTGGAGGGGTAGGATGGAGGATGCTGTGGCTGCTTATCGGGAGGCGGGGAGGTTGGGTGAGGGGGTTTATAGTAATGGAGAGGTTTTGTTTCATTTGGCTGTGGCTTTGGAGGTGAGTTTTTTGCTGTTGGATGAATGAGATGTCTATAGTGAAAGGATCACTTATGAACTTCTTCTTTTACATGTGTCTCAACCAAATTCACAATGACAATTTTACATTACAACCACAAAACAATAAGCGCCTTGGAGAAATCGAAGAATCCGAAAAAATAATGGAATCCCTCCGCCGCGGCGAATCCAACCTCTCCTGCCTCGTCGATTCCTGGGGCTATGTCCGCTGGCACACGCGTCGTACCGAACCATCCCGTCTAAACCTCCATCGTGGCACACGTGCCATGCTCCAGATTGCTCTTGATGCCGCTCAGCCATTACTGCAACATGACGATGGATTAATTTGTGAATTTGGCGTGGCGAGTGGTAGGAGTTTGAGAATGACGCAGGAGATGTTACCTTTGGATGTGCCTATACATGGATTTGATACTTTTACCGGTCTACCTGTGGCTTGGGGGAATGAACCAGCGGGAACGTATAGTACCGGTGGGGCCATTCCGAAAATGGAGGGGGAGAATGTGCAGTTTCATAAGGGGTTGTTTAAAGAAACTATTCCGCAATTTCTATCGACGGTGGATAAGGGAAGGCCGTTGGCGTTTGCCAATATTGATTGTGATTTGTATGGGTCTACGAGGGATGTGTTGGAGGCGTGTCATGGGAGGATTATACCGGGGACGGTTTTGGTGTTTGATGAGTATTTGTGTCATCCGTCGTGGAGGCAGGATGAGTTTAGGTGTTGGAGGGAGTGCTGTAAGAGATTTGGGTGGCAGTATGAGTATTTGGCGTTTAGTTTGAGTACAAAGCAGGCAGTGGTTAGAGTTACAAGTTAGGTATGCATGGAGAGAGTAGGCTTTTGAATGTTATTAACTGTTGAGATCCAAATGTTAAGTTTCTGGTGCCTCAACAAAAACCTCTAATTCAAATCATTTCTAAGTATTCCAGATTCCATCATTGTTACAGAAATAATTACAGATGGCTTCTACTTTATTGCATGTCTGCGGACATAGATACTAAACCTCACATGAGGTGATGAAGGTTTTTTCTCATCACGCCTATCATAATGTATCTTCACTTTTGATAGATTTGCTCAATCTTTCACCAAATCCTCATCTTCCCCTTTGATCATTACAATTATAAATCTCTTATTCTTTGATTTGTCTTCAACTGTTTGAGTGACCTCTGCAACATACCACATTTGCCATGACCAATTATGGCTCCAAAAATAAAGCAACTTGGCAATGGGTTGACATAAGAGAATTTCAGTCCACAGGTTGAAGTAACGTTATCGACCATATGAGCCTCTTTGCCTCCTAAAATTTCTGAATAGAAAATAGTACCCAATCCCCCATAATGTCACTTTTTGTCAAACTACGATGAATTGATACCCTATACCTCTGTGAAAAATGCCTTCACTTCCTCCAGACCAATCTTTTTCATTAATCTTCGCAAGATCATGCTGTCTATCTATGCAAGAGCATTCGTTTCTACACATCATGAACATATGCTGATAGTTAACACAAGCACTGATGATCTCATGTATGCCTACTTATACTTATGGGACTCTTTATTCGGTGCCCTCAGACTTTACTGTCATAAATACATCACTGTTACAACGCAAACTGGTTCTTTCCTCAACTACATGAACCTGAGAATTGTTCACTCTGCCAACAGTGTCAGTTTTGATCGGACACAGCATATCAAAGATAATGTCCTTGATCTTTGGTTCTCTGATAGAGATCACGTCAAATCAGCTGGCTAACACCCCTTTTCGCACCGATACAAAGTACGAGCGAGAACTAGCAGAATTCATACCAGCCAACAAGGATAAGCTTGTCAAGTTCGAATAGCAAGCAAGAAGAAGGAGGATGAAGGTGTGTTCCAACTGGCAAAAGAAATTTTTGCATCAAGGCGGTCACAAGACTCACAGATGTCTACAAGACATGTCAACATGAGTACGCTGAGGAGTTAACAAGATGAAGTACCAATCACCACTAGAGCCCTAATGAACTCACTTACCACTTACTTATGAAAATAAAAGATCATCAGAAAGAGAAGTAGCAGCTCTCACCTGGGCTCTCAAGGTTGAACAGTCCCAGTCATCGTGCATTTTGAAATTTCCTTTGTCAGAGAAACCATGGTTGGAGTCATGAGACGGAGTCCGACGGAATTGTTAGTACTTAAGGTGATTGAAAAAAAGCTCGGGTCGGTACTTAAGGTCCGGCCATGCACAGTAGAAAAGGGTGTGTCAAAGGGTCTGTAATTCATTTTATGAGCTTAATTTTGCAAACTTCTAAAAGATATAAAATCTTTCTCTGAAATTTCAAAAACACTCTAAACTTGGTCTGAGTAAACTTCAATTGAACTTGAAAGACTCCGACCATTTATCCTCACACTTCGTTTTTGAGGCTCCCTGCCATCCAGTGGTCTCCCCTGGATCCCTGTTGTTATTTTCTCACCTGGTTTTCACACTCAGCTCTGTTCCACCCTCTGTTGCTCATCCATTTTCTGTAGTTGTTTGAAGGGGGTTAGCATGTTGCCAACCAAGTCATGATCCCAGCTCTCCATGCATGTTAATAAGTTTTACACATCGGTGATGGCTGCAGACATTAGAGTTGGCCATCTCCAAACTCAATGCATCAGAGGTGGTAGTTGTGTAGACTTCTGGAGGGGGTGAGCGCGCCACCAATCAAGACATGATTACCGCTCTCAATGTGAGTTGGTTTGTTTTGAACATTATATAGAGGGGGGAAAGAAAATGTGGGTAGCAGTCTCATGAGTGGGCTCTGGACTATTGCCGCTGCCTCTAAAGTCCAAAGTTTCAGTATGCCCATGTCAGCATCACACAAAGAAGTAACTTTCAAAGTCCCAAAGCCCTAACTCAGTAAGTCCATGTAGGCATCGCTCAAAGTCCCAGTGGTTTGTGGCCTGATGTGCTTCCAAAGCGAGACCCGAGACCACTAAAAAACACACCATGACATGAGATGGTGTTATTCTGAGGAGACAGATGAAAATGAAACATGAGTGTGGAGTTTTACATTTTACTCATAACATTGTTGCTGGTTATTTTGCAGGTTCTTTCAAGTGTAGTGAGAGTGCTCGTGCATACTACCTGGCCACAAACCAGGCAATGTAGCACCCTGTGGCCAAACTGAGGATTGATTGAGGAGATTAGCTGGCCTCCAGCCCACCTTGGTGGGTATGGTGCCAGTGGGAGTCAAAGCCTCTGGACACAGGCTCTTCAGACAAGTTATGATCTCAGTTCATCTTTCTGTCTTCATGTTTGAGGCTCTCTATCCTGCCACCTATCCTGCTGAGTGCTCTCTCAGTCCAGTGAGGTATTGGAACCCCAAGGTAGGCAGGTTGACAGGGTCAACTGTCCCCCAGCGATATAAGTGTTTAAATGTGTCTGCAACATGAGTTAAGTGTTAGAGTTGAGTTTAGGTTAAGGTCTGCACTTTAATACCGTGTGTTATATGTATCCTTCAGCACTTAAGGAATCAGTTGTGACCAATGAAGAGCAAGGACGCAAAGAGGAGCTACCACAAATGAGGTGGTGAATGGCAACAAACCGACAGTGGCGAAGCGGAGTCAACCCATGACAGGGAGGCATATTCCTGGGTCCTGGGGGTTGGAGAGACTATTAGAGTCAAGGGGGTTTGGGTCGTTGCGGTGCAAAGGCTTTGAGTTGAAAAGTGAGTGAATTAGTTGTTGTTCACTACATAGACCAATAATTAGTAGGCTTGCCAGTGTGGCTTTTTGAAACAAATCAAAGACCAAAAAAGATTTTTTCTTGACACGCGTGAAGCCAATGACAGTCTATAGGTTAAGGCTCGTCCTACATGCGTTGAAGAGTGCCAGGTGTTTGTGTGAGGGCGATGGGAGACTTAGGTGCTACCATCTAGCACAAAGATCATTTGAATTCATTGATCTTACTCTTTTAAAATAACTGCGTGTTAATCTAGAGTATCCAGTTGCTTGTAGCTGAGTGTTGCATCGTCTCAGCGTGACTGCAGCCTTCAGCTTGCAATCCAACATTATTTTAAAAGAGATCTAGTGCCTCTCCTGCCTGGATCTCTTGCCGTCGCGATGGGAGGATCGGGAGGAAAACCGAAGGTGAAGGTGGAGGGACAGAAACCTCCATACTACCGTAAACAGGCGAGTGGAGCGCCCAAGCCGCAGAAGCATAAGGCTCCCACGCCAGGACTGGAGCACATGGTATTCACCGTTGGGGATGCCAAGGATGCTGCCAACTACGATGACGTGAAGAAGGCCGTGGCCAACTACGCAGGCATCAACTTCAGGCACGGTGCGGCCGTGGCCAGGAAAGCCATCGAGGATGTAGCTCCCCCTACTTGGACTACTCCGACTTATCCAACTCTCAAGGGTACTGAGGCAGCGCCTACTTCGGACGATAGACTGGCTCTGAAGGAGTGGGAAGTCAAGCTTGACAATCACGTCAAGGCTAAGGAGCTATGGAACGACGAGGTTCAGCCGAAGGCATTCCAGTTGGTTCTGGCACATTGCCATCCGGCTGTAGTAGAGCGCTTGGAATCTTCATCGGACTGGGACACTGTGGTTGCTAACCAAGATGTGGTGAAGCTGTTGAAGCTGATACGGAACATAGTTCACAAGCATGAGGAGGTCAAGCAGGGGACCATGGCCCTGGTCGAGCACCAACTGCAGTGGTTTTTAAACTTTCAAGGTGATAATGAGGACCTCCTGGAATTCTTTAAGGCGAACAAGGCTAGGGCGGAGGTGATTGATACGTTTGGTGGTGAAGCGGGGTACCATCCCGTTGTGTACGAGCAGCATCGCAAGGATCTGGCTAAGTCGCTCGGGCTCGCCGACACAACTAAACTGACGGCCGAGCAGGATGCAAAGGCCAAGGCATCGGCATGTGAGGAGTTCAAGGCCGCAGTGTTCATCCGTCTGGCTAACGAGAAGAAGTATGGTGCCGCCAAGAGAGAGCTAGACAATACCTACCTGATGGGACAAGGCGGGCACCCCAAGACTATGGATGCCGCCTACCGTTTCTTGTTGAATTATAGACCCACTGTTGGTCAAATGAGGCAGCAGCCCAAGGACAAGCTACCTGAGGAGGATGGAGTGGCATTGGCTCAGACGTCGGGAGTAAAGTGTTTCAACTGTGAGAAGAATCATCCGTACAACAACTGTCCTGATCTCACTCAAGAGGAGAAGGATGCAATCACCGAAGCCAGGAAGGCCGGGGGTTACAAAGGCGGGAAGGTGCAGCCGAAGGAAGGTACAAAGCTGATGAGCATTGGAGAAGCAGGCTTACAGGAGTGCATGGAGGGCATTGCAAGTGTGGCGGTGACCGCTGATGAAGCGAGTGTTGGAAGTATTCAAACCGCGGATGGTGCCGAGGATCAGGATGTGTTTGATGGTGTGGGATTAATCCAACCAGGTTCGGTCGGGAAGCGCGTATTTAACTGCGGTCGAGATTATCTGTGGTTGGACTCAGGTGCCACCGAGCACACCATGTTTGCAACGGAACACCTCACCCACATGCACACCTCCCCAGTCGTCCTTCGCCAGAATTGCAACGCAGGGTACAAACTCGTCAACCGCAAGGGATACTGCCTCGGAATGGAATTCTGGTCTTCTCCTGACGGCATCGCCAACCTTCTATCTCTGTCTCAACTTGAGGACACGGGATATCTTGTCAAGTACCGCACTGGCGGGGCCTTCGAGGTTTGGACCCCTGACAACAAGATCATCACGTTTACTAAGTCTACAGGAGTGTGCAAGGGCATGCACTACGTCGACCTTACAAGGATCCAAGATCATGTTCGTGAGATGACCCCCAAGGACTCTTTTGTCTTCATTGACACTATCAGGGCGCGGATGGAAGGGTTTACTGCCGAAACCGTGGCGAAGGCTAAGACGGCGCGAGACGCGATGGCTATGATGGCACATCCTCCAGCCGAGAAGCTCAAGAAAATGGTGAGTCAAACCAATGTTCTACAGAATGTTCCCTTTGATGCCAAAGACATCTCAAATAGCATTGCCATCTTTGGACCCGATCGTGGTGCCATTAGGGGGAAGACTACGAGGGAACGGCCGAGTAAGGTTCGACCCGAGCTTGTTTTGATCCCGCAGCAACTGTATGAACGACTCCAAGACGTAACACTCGCAGCCGATGTGATGTTTGTCAACCAGCTACCATTTTTCGTGACGCTTTCTCGGGGGATTAAACTGGCGACAGTTGAGTTTGTGCCTAGCCGGACCGTTGAGCAGTTGTTAAAGTCTTTAGATAAAGTAATACGGATTTACCGCCGACGCGGCTTCCGAGTTAATTTTGCTCTCATGGATATGGAGTTTGAAAAGTTAGTTGATCTTGCAGAGAACATCATTGTGAACACCACTGCTGCTCGCGAGCACGTCACGGATATTGAACGGTTCATCCGGACCATCAAGGATAGGTCCAGGTCGGTTGTTTCCGAACTGCCTTATGGCCAGACTATGCCAGACATCTTTGTCATCCGCCTCATCAAGTTCGTGGTCTTCTGGCTGAATGCCTTTCCATCTGACAACGGAGCCTCCGATGTCTTCTCACCTCGTGAAATTGTGCTGGGTACAAAGTTGGACTATGCCAAACACTGTAGAGCCCGATTTGGCTCTTATGTTGAAGCCAGTGAGGACTTGGACGTCACCAATACACAGCAGCTCCGAACCAGTCCATGCATCGCGCTGGGACCCACAGGCAACGAGCAAGGGTCCATTTGGTGCTACAATCTTGAAACTAAGTCTGTCGTCAAGCGCCGCACCATTACTCCGCTACCCATGCCTGACCGAGTTGTTCGGCGGGTGATCACACTGGGCAAACGAGCACGGCAGAAACGCTCTGCCGCACAACGTCTTCAATTTCTTGACCGCAATAAGCAGCAGTTTGCTTGGGATGAAGATGAGTATGATGACGCTGATCAAGGTCTAGTTGAGAAACCGCATGACATGCCTGCCGAGATCCCAGGAGTGGAGCTTGAATCTGACTACGACACTACGGATGCTATTCAAACTCCTGCTGCACCGTCAACTGCACAACTTGCCGCAGCTGCTCTCGCCAACGCCAATATTGCCAACACTCCAGAGGATGACAATCTTGCAGGAGTGGATTATGAGGATGGTGACATAGACCAAGTTGTTGTTTCCGATGATGATGGTGAAAATGACGATGATGACGGGGACGATGACTCTGATGATGATGGGAGTGAGGAAGATGTCGTGCACATGGGCGAGAATTTGGCGCCACCTCCACCAGCGGTCGATCTAGTATCAGAAGATGAACAGGCTGATGAAAGCGAAAGTGTTGCTGATGAGGACACAAATGTCAATGATGCCCATGCTACGGTGGCTCGGGATGAAGAAGATGAGGAGTCTATGGGATTCAAGGATGCAGTTGACCCAGCCGGGACGGCCGTGAGACGCTCGACTAGAAATAGGAAGAAGGTCAAGCCCACCGAAATAGATTTTGACAACAAGGTATATTCTGTACAGGACGGGATGCTTCACATCAACCCAAACGTGCTGGAGCGAGCCAAGGATGATATGAAGATCACAAGTGACCTCGTAAATGGTACATCGGAGCGTGTCTCATTCAAATCCCCAAAGGCAGCCGGTATTTCACAGGCTGCTCTGAACGCTGTGAGCCTTGGGGCGCTGGGCATGCCTGAACCAAAGCTAGGTGAAAATGAGCATCTCGTGACAGACTCTGTGGTGATGCACATTGTTGGGGTTGTTCTTGCACAGCAATATAGTATCAAGAAAGGTATAGAGCTATTCGGTGATCGTGCCAAGGAGTCAATTAAGAAGGAGCTGAATCAACTGCATGGGTACAAGACTTACGTACCGGTACATGCTCACGAGCTCACGCCAGATGAGAGGAAGCAGGCTTTAGCGTCATTGATTTTTCTAACGGAGAAGCGATGTGGCCGAGTGAAGACAAGAGCGTGTGTAAACGGCAGCACTCAGAGAGACTACATTCCGAAGGAGTCCACCGCATCTCCAACAGTGATGACAGATAGTGTCATGATAACATCTGCCATTGATGCGCATGAAGGGAGAACCGTGGTCACGCTAGACATTCCCGGTGCATTCTTGCATGCGGATCTAGACGAAGAGGTTATTATGCTGCTTAGGGGGCAGCTTGCTGATTTGATGGTGGCGGTTGATCCAGAGTTGTACGGTCCGTACCTCCGAAAGACCAAGAAAGGGGAGAGCATTCTATACGTCAAGATGTTGAAGGCTATGTATGGGCTGCTACGCAGTGCTTTGCTTTTCTACCTGAAGCTGGTCCAGGACTTGAAGGAATACGGGTTTCAAATCAATGAGTATGACCCTTGTGTGGCCACAAAGGAGGTTGATGGCAAGCAGATGACTGTGGCGTGGCACGTGGATGATTTGAAGATTTCACATGTCTCCAAGGATGCAATTGATGAGCTGGTCACATTCCTGAAGGGAAAGTATGGAGAAGGCATTGTTTTGCATGAAGGTGACGTGCACGATTATCTTGGAGTTGACCATGATTACTCGGAGAAGGGTGTCGTTAAGCTGTCAATGATGAAGCACCTAGACAAGATATTTCAGGACTTCCCGGAAGAGCTTGACGGGAAGGCATCTACGCCTGCATCTGATCATTTATTTGAAGTTCGGGACGAGGCTGAGGCGGAGAAGCTTGACATGTACCTAGATCCGGAGAAGAAGAAGATTTTTCATCGTGCAGTGGCACAGGTTCTATTTATATCCACTAGATGGCGTAGAGATGTGCAGACAGTGGTGGCATTCTTGACAACAAGGGTAAAAAGGCCAGACCAGGATGATTGGGGAAAGCTCAAGCGGATGCTGAAGTATCTGAAGCGGACCAGGCACATGAAGCTCACCCTCAGCGTAGATGAATTGGGAGTGATCAGATGGTGGGTAGATGCATCCTACAACGTTCACTGGGATTGCAAGGGGCAGACAGGTGCTATGATGTCCTTTGGCCGTGGAGCACCCATTAGTTTCTCACGCAAGCAGAAACTTAATGTGCGAAGTTCTTGTGAAGGTGAATTAGTGGGCATTGACGATGCATTACCTACTATATTGTGGGCTCGTTACTTCATTGAGGCTTTAGGTTACACTGTGGAACAGAACATCCTATATCAGGATAACAAGTCAACTATTCTTCTCGCCGAGAACGGACGGTGGTCGAGCTCCAAGAGAACAAAGCATATTAAGTCTCGATACTTCTTCATCAAGGATAAAGTCGACTCCGGTGAGGTCAGTATTGAACACCAGCCTACCAATGACATGTGGTGTGACACATTGACAAAGCCGAAGCAAGGAAAAGCTTTCTGGAGAGATGTGTCAATGTTGATGAACTGTGACGAGGATTATGACGATGAGAAAGAGCGGCTCAGAACTCATCCGAAATGCCTGCCGCAGGAGGAGGGCCCAGTGGACCCAGAACAAGTAACGGAACCGATCACAACGCCGAGTAAACCAGGTAGTGATCGCAGGAGTGTGTTGGGCGACGTGACCAATCGGGTCACGCGAGTCACGTTTGCGCCAGAGGTCACTTGGCAGAGCTCGCCGAATCGTGTCGACAAGCACAACGTGAAGGCGAGGAGACGACACGTGGAACTCGTGATCGCGCGTGCGTTGAGGGCTGATGCACGGGCGTTGGAGGGAGTGCCAGGTGGTTGAGTGATAGGCGTTTCAGCGTTGAGAATCGCAAATTTGCGATTCGCACGTGCGTTGGAAGCTGTTGGAAGAGTGCCAGGTGTTCGTGTGAGGAGGATGGGAGACTTAGAAGCTACCATCTAGCACGAAGATCATTTGAGTTCAATGATCTCACTCTTTTAAAATAACTGCGTGTTAATCTAGAGTATTCAGTCGCTTGTAGTTGATTGTTGCATCGTCTCAGCGTGACTGCAGCCTTCAGC
>JALLAY010000696.1:0-13351 GCA_036939635.1 Cyclotella baltica
GATGGAGGGTTTTTGATGATTGACGACGATATCAATCCTGGTCTGCGGAGCGGTGTACCCACCAGCAATACTGGCTCTCTCCCATTGCCTCGTGAAATAGTCGAACAACACAGCCAGCAATCTCAAGCCCGAGAAGGAAATTTTCCGTCATTACCCACTGTAGCCACTGCAACTTCAAATGGTGCTGCTGCCCCTAGTAGCATTGCCCAAAAAGTCCCCACCGCGCCGTCCAAATCTCTCAAAAGTATTACCAAAGTTGTGAAGAAGACGGATCCGGCAGAAATTGCTCGTCAAAAGAAAGCAAGAGAGGAGGCTCAACGAAAAGCAGAGTTATCACGATTAAACTTCTTTGACCCAACCAGCACCCAAGCTGTCAATACCAACAATGGTCTGTTGACAGTTCCTGTAGTAAGTGAAAAGATGCCACCCACAGAAGCCGTCTTGGAGAGAAATCGTAACTTTGCTAATGCATTGGGAGTTGTACCAGCACAAATGAGGAATGCACCGGTGTTGACTGGATGGGCGAGGCCTACAACTGTCGATATCCATTTAGATCAGTTTGGGAATGAAATCAACGCAACCCAGTATCCAGATTCTTTACTATCGCAAGCTCGTGAAAGGATGACAGAGCTTGTAAAGCTCGAGAAAATATGGAAGAAGTTCCTTGCTGACGATAAAGAAGCATCTTGCAGTTTGAAGCCTATGGACCGTGCCACTCGTGTGTTTGTTCATGAGTATTCAGACTTTTGGAGACTCAAGACTGAGAGCTATGATCCTGAAGGGAGGCGATATATTCACTGTTCAAAATTGCTAGATACGTCTGCACCCCATCCTTTGCTGTCTGATGCTGCAAAGAAATGGAGAGGGCCAGTGCCAGGTGTACCTTCAGTAGCATACCGAGCTCCGGTCTCACTCCCAGGTACGTCTACAGCAGCGACTGGTGCAGCCACACTTACAAATACTGTGGATGGGTGGCACACCGAGCAAAGAGTTCCTCTCAAACTTGCTCCGCGAACCGTAGCCGAAGGAGCACCACAGCCACCTTCAACTGGCGGCATGACCCGCTCAACATCTACTCCTTTACTCTCACATTCTGGGGAGATTTCTGCACCTGCCAGGTTTGCAGATTTGCACGAAGAGAGACCAAAGCTGCAATTAGCTCCTCGCACCATCCCTCCTTCAGAAGAGAGCCAGAAACAGGCTATACAGTCCGAGCGTGCACTGAAGAAGGAAGAGGCAAGGATACATCGCCATGAGTATAGAGAAAAGAAACAGAAGGCAAATGAAAAGAAGAAGAAGGCGATTCTCGAAAGTGCATTCGCTAGCGATGATGATGAAGTTGACTGGAGCAGCGATAGTGATTGGTTTGAGGGTGATGCAGCCTTTGATGGGTCAGATGATGAAGGCATGAGATAGGGCAACAATGAGACGTGGATTTGTTTGGTTCTCTATGGTCCCAGGGCTGACGTCGCTCTCAAGAGTTGTGATCTTAAACCTTTAACTTAGTATGGAGTTATTTCAGTCCGTCGGTTCGCATTAAGGCACGCGTGGATGGGGTACATATGTTGTGCTCTTTACTATTGGGACAACGTTGTAAATGACGATCCAGAGATCTCACATATAAGTATTTTATTTCATATTCATATCTATCGTTTGCTTAACAATTAAAAACATACTTCTCCACCATCTTGTTAGCCTGCCATTGTTTACTTATTCTAGCTAGCTAATGTCACTTTACATCGGGCCGATACCTATTAATGCTTGAATCCTCTGCATAGTCCAACTACCAGATGAAACCAACATCATCCAACCTCTTGAAACGCTCCTCGGGCATCTTGTCATTCTTTTTAGCACGTCTCTGCCTCTCCACCCAGCGTGCAAGCTGAGCGTTCTCATAACTTGCAGGAACATCGCAATCACCATGAACACTCTTGTATGCAATGAGGCTTTGGTACTGCTTGTTCCAAAAATCCTCGTTGCATTTCATTCTCCATGAAAATCCAATCTCATTGAGAAGATTGATGCGCTCGGGTGAGAGTTTTCCCTTGGCTTTGGCTGATCTTTGATCCTTAACCCATAGTCCAAGTTCAACATTGTCAGCATATCGCTGAGGAATATTGCAATGTCCATTTGCCTCCTTATATTCAACTAGCTGGCAGTAGCGTATTCCCCAGAGACGTTTTAGATCGTCATGGCCCTTTCTTGATGGAGTTGGTGTGGTTGCAGTGGACTCGTTGGGGGTTGTATTGATAAATACGTGCCCTTGACGAGTTGGATTTGATGACGATGCATCAATCGCAGCATACAGGCCATTTTCTTGGTTAATGCCTGAATACATTAAACTAGAGTCGAAATCATGGTTGAAACGAGGACCCACAGACGGAGACATTGGCTCCATAACAATCGAAGTTTGACCTCGGTGCTGATATGTATTGGTCATTACACTCATTTGCAGACGAATCGATTTCTCAATGGCAATTCGACGGGCCATCTCAGTTCGAGCAATGAGGTAATCAATGCATTCGTCACTTCTATCGATTTGAGACATGGATGCGAGGGAAGCAATAAAGTCGTCATTCATGGTAGCTGCGGGGATCAATCGGGGATCCTGATTTGAGGTGAAGGAGAAGCGCATGCTCTCAAGCTGCTAAACCTTTTAAATTAGCTGACACCTTAATAAAATCTCTGATTTATGACTATGAAATCTGGCAATGGGATGGTTCAATTATGTTGCCCATCATGTAGTAAGTGGTAAAGCTTGTACTGGTAGTCTGATGGTCTGGGAGGGGACGAGGTCGAGGTCCGAACCCAAACAAAAGGGTGTGTGTTGTGTGTGGACGTGATTGATTGGTCTGGTTGAGTGAAGATTCCATCAGAAGAATCTCAGCCAAGTAAGCACTCTGTAGGTATCTATGATGGAGTACGATACAATACCAGCCAAGTAAAACCAAAGCTGCGCTAGCCAAGTAGGTTGTCGATCCTGCATACTCAAGTAGCAAGGTATGATGGTGATGGCTGATGGCACATGTCACTCTACTTCAGAGCCATGAGCCGTTCTGCCTATGTTAGGCCTGCACTAACAAGGTGTTGGTGGTGCAGGCCTAACATAGCTGGAATGGCTATGCCTCTACAGTAAAGCAACAGTGGTCGGAGTCTACAGCGTTATTTTGCTAACAAATCTTGGTGATTTTACTCTCGAGAGCTAAACATCGAATTCCCCGATCGACCGCCAAATAACTAGTAAGACTCACTAACAAATTTGTCATTGCATCATGGTGATCAGATCGGAATGTATTGCTTATCGGATCGACAGATACAAACCTTCTGTTGTATCCCATAACTCATTTAACATAGTTCTTGTGAGATGTGCATTTATTTACTAGGTTAGGGAGTATTTATCAATTCAACGCCAGCCCTTCACCCGTCACTACACGTGATTTTGGCGTTGAGAGTTCCACTCATTTGAAATGAATGCTCTCTCCATCAATGGTCAAATTGACCATGATGGCCATCCCAAATGGCCTCATATTCACCCTCCCTCCTTGCATATAAATCTCTTCATCGATTCTATCTTTCCACGTCATCAATTGTCATCTTGCATCTTCGAGAATAGAAATTCCCATTCAATCAAATATGTCTACGTCCACGTCTCTTCCACCGCATCCTCCACAGATGTCCGTGTTGTCCTTTTGACTCAGTTACTAGAAGTGTCTGCTTCTTCATTGGCAGCTGCAGCAAATGTCCCTCCTACGGTCGCTGCAGCAGTGCACAATCCAAACACAAAAAACAGCACCACAGACAAAGAACGCAACCCAAACAACCCTTGCTCTCGACATCGTGTCTCCTGCTCCTCCGATTGTTGAATGGGAAGAGACATTTTATCTCATGCTACGATTATACTCTTATATGTGGAGAAGGCTCAAAACAAAATCTAATAATCAACCTAGGAGAAGTATCGATGATCCGTCACCTTCACCTCCTCCAATTATCGAATGGAAAGAGATTTCTACTAAGCAGATATCATTTCTTGTGCTGCCATGGACCTCTTAGGTGTTGAGAGGTGCAGACAAATATTTAATAATCAACCTCGGAGGAGAGAAATGAAACGAGGAAATAATAACTAACCTAAGATTAGAGTGAGAAACAATTCTGTCTCTTGACTCTGAAGTCAGGAAAACTAAAAACAAACTATTCTTTAGTAAAGTCACTATAACCTCTGTTGATTTTTTAACATCCTAGAAAAATGATGTTCTTTCGAATTGATCGTTTCAAATAATATCAACATCTTTTATTGATCTTAATGCAATCACACATCCATTGTATAAACAAATGGATAGTTTGAATAGTTTAATTTAATGAATGATATTATCAACACAAGACAGAAAGTTTTTCTAATGCGTTTGTTCCTGAATGTATTATGTATCAATTAAAAATAATTAATTGATCAATTGAATTAATAGTCGAATTAGCTCATGCAATAAGTGTCGAGGCAGCTGTGTTGTGGTCCAGAGTCCATCACCTTTTCTGAACACTTTACATGATACGGCTGTTGAAATAGCCAGCGTTAGGATGGACACTTGCCATACGGGTGACGAGTGCTAACAAGTGTTGGCAGTGGTGCCGTTAATTGCTGGAAGCTGATTGCAGATACCGAGGATGATGAATTTCATGTGATAGTTTCAAGTGATACGAGTTGTTGTGGCCATGTGATGTTTAGCCTATGGGAGTTCGGGCCGTGTTGTTGTTCCGTAGAGTCTTAGGCCTTCGGCCAAAGTTAGGCCCGTACTACCAACATCTTATCAGTACGGTCCTAACTTTGGCAGAAGAGAAAAGACTCTGAAACAGAGTGTGGTGATGGGCTGCTTTGTGGGTTTGAGATCTTGGGTATCTACTTGGGACGATACAAGATGCAAACACACTTTGTTCACGATTCGGCTCAGTCCTTTTCTCTCAATAAGTGAAAGTCTCGTGCTAATTGGTGAAGATTCCAGATGATTTATTGGGGTCGTTAGATCAACTCTCGATAGAGATAACCGATATCTAAACTAAAGCACGAAAGATTCCATCGAATCCACCTGGCATATGCGACAGATGTCTCCAAGAAACTGTAAAGACGATACAAGATGAACGAAAATTGACGATCTCATCGTTCTACCTACCTGGAACACTTTTGTGCCGATTGTTCTCTTCTTTTGTCGACCGATCCAGAAGCTTCGCAATCTTTGAGTATCCTTTCCGTCTCCTTCGGCCGAGCGGAGAGAGCAAAGACAAAAATTCAAGAGTGACCTTCTGACCAGGAAGTGTCTAATCGTGATGACATTTTTATTCATGACAACTCAAAATTGCTTAGGGGCAATGCTGCATAGGAATACGTACTTTCCTAATCCTGCTTTCATTGTTGATGTCACAATACGCACGTAGCAGCAACCAACTTGGATTTTTTCTCGCACAAGAGCAAACACGGGATGGAGGACATTCTTGATTCTTGATGGCCGATGGCGCGTGAAATTATCTGGCACACAACCGATCCTCTTCAGATTTAATATTTGGTGGGCGAAACTTCGCCATTTGTGGGCCAATCTAATAAGTGGGCGCAACATATTCTTAAGTCGAGAGGTAATTTTTTATGTAGGCACGCCGTTTAATGATGCCAAATGTTAAGCCCATCTCCTCTCACCCCACACATCCTCACATCAAACCACTTCGTCTCTTGCTTTCACATCAGTTAATCTCTTGCCATAAATCTGAAATCATCCGATTGCTGATCATTCATCTGGCACAATCATAGAACAATGATTTATCCCGCTTACGGCAGTGCATTCTCACCCTCGCGCCATGCAAACAATGCTATGGCAAGCTCCCCGATTCGAAACAACACCGGTTCTCCCAGAAGAAACGTAAGCTTTTATGAGTTGGATAGTAGATTTTGTCTCAGGCCTCCGTATCATGTCTTAGCTCATGCTCTCTCTCTGCTTCATGTTTGTAGCTTGAAACGAACGTGAACTGCTTCGTAGGAGATGACTTCTGTCTCCACCCACGCCAGCTTCACTTTGAAGACCAGGCCACCGCTGCCTATCCAGATCATGGCTTTGAGACACCCCGTCGCTCGATGAACTCAGCCATGCCTCGTCCCTTTCCCGATCCTATGATGGACCGTCGTCTTCAGAGACGCACCAGCCCTACTTCGGTTGCGTCTGTTATGGAATTCGAACGTGTACACGCACCCCTTGCAAGAATGGAACGGGTGGCTGCTGCGTATCACCATTGCCCACCCGAATTCCTCATCCGTAATCCTGAGGTGCCAAGTCCCATGGCTCGTGATAGGAATGTCCATCAAGATCATCAAGCTGTCCCCCCTGCTGCATCTCCATTCGGAGGCAATGAGAGAGATGGTCATATGCCCAGTTTCTGCAAGACTGATGCGGATGGCAACCATCCGACTCCTCAGAACTTACGAGACAACCCGGAACGCCAAGCAAAGATCAAGACTGAGCTGTGTCAGTTTTATATTGATGGGAAGAAATGCCCTTGGGGTTTAGGATGCAACTTTGCTCACGGTGAGTGACCTTTAAGCTCTCTGTTTGATTGAAACTGTGTAACATTGAAGTCACTGGACTGACTCATATGTTTTAATTATGCATATATTTGACCGTAACCATTACAGGTGAGCATGAGCTTAAGTTCAGGTACTCAACCCTGTTGCTTATGGAGGGCTCCGGGCAAATTGCCAATGCGTACACCTACCTTAGCAAACCATGCCTTACATTTCTTTCATGTGGAGCTTGTCCGTTTGGGCGTAGGTGAGTCGAGTTCAACTTCTTTTGAAGTCAAAGTGTTAGGCCTCTTTAAACATTTAAGTCTAATTTTATGTCTGTTGTTTTAGGTGCACCTGTATTCACGATCCTCGCGTTCAGGGACCCATCGAGTACCCCAGTTGGCTTCCTATGGCTACTTCTAAGACTAATGCTCAGGTCATTGTAGATCCTATGGCTGCTCATCGGGAAAGTGCCATCCATCAGGAGAACCCTCTCGTGTCGCAGTCAATCTGGCAGCATTGTCGTCCATCACTTAACGACACTAAAACTGCTGACAATGGACGTAACATCGAGTTTGAAGACACCTACAAGATTGTTTGCAACACTGACACCCCAGTCTTCCTTGGTAAAAACGAGAGGCGTTCCGGACGTAACTTTCCTAATAAATTGACGGAGCTACAAAAGTTATGCATTGTTGAGCACTTCCGTGCACGTCAAGACCGAGACTTTCTCTACTCTCCTACCCACTCTCTCCGTGGAGAACTTTGTATGCTCCTCCAGACTCGTTATTTCCTCGTGAAAGATGATAATGAGATCGTCACTAGGAATGCTATTGTACAAGAGATCACTCTTGACGAATACATTGCTCGCATCACGCCTTGGTCTCCTTCTCACCCGTACTCTCCATTCAAGGTTGTGTGTGGCCACGAGGTAGCCTTCGCGCCCAAGGGAGAGCCTACCTGCAACTATTCTATCTGGTTTGATGAAGAGCCCGTGAAACTTGAACAGACTCAGATCAAGAGATCTCGCCGAATCAAACAGAAGAACAAAACAAACATCAAGAAAGGGCATACCCGTCCCAATGCTAATGGTGCCTTGATCGTACGCACTTCACCCGTGGACTTTCGTTCTGGAGATCCTGCAATCAGCCCATTCGTCTACATGATTCCCGCCGAAGATAACTCCGAGAGCAACCGTCTCATTGATGGTATCATTGCTCATCGCATTGATTCGATTATTCTTGCAATGAGTGTTAATGATGCAGATGGTGAGAAGACTCGTGAACTACTCGATCGCAAGCAGCAGCTCCAGGAGGGGTTCGAAGTAATTGATTGTTTTCACAAGAAGTGGTTCTGGCCTTGTCGTAAAGGGTTGGATCGCATCACTTACTCCACCCAGGCTCCTCCTGGCAATGCCATCACTTACACTCCTAAAACTGACGACGTTGGTAATAACGGGTTGCGTGACATTAGCAACCTCTGGCAAGGCTTGGTGGAGAACATCTCTGAATCCTGCGGCAATCACGAGCGTAACAATCGCTTGCCAGTCTTCCATTCCCTCAGTCTTCGCAGTGAAGGACGCCCCTACCCTCGTCTTCCACTTCCTATCGATGATGGGGTCAACAACACATGGAAGCAGCTACTACTTGGTCAAAAGGGCGAGTGGTCTACCGCTCGCGAGCTCTACGAGGCCAAGATGAAGGGTTCTGCGCCAGCCAGAAACTTGCCACTCAGTACCATTCCCTTTGTTCAAAACTGACTTGCTCAGAATCACACATTTTTGATAAAGCTTTCATGTCAAACTCGCTTGAACTCACTCATAGTACCATTGGGGATTGGTACATACATAATTCACCAACAACTTGCCAACATCATGTAAATAAAACGGCCAGTACACTCAAAATTTTACACCAGGGAAATGCAGAAACCAGCAACATGTCCCATGAAGGAAATGGAGATCATCAACATCATGCCAACATCAAGCAAATAATGGCCACAACCGCACTCAGAATCATCTTGTAAAGGAAGATCACGGAGAATAGGACAGGATCTTTCTTAATAGTCTTAATGTATTAACTGCATCTCATCTCACTTGAGTATATAATGATTAGTACATAGAATGTGTTATATGATATGATTTAAATGAATCTTACTTGAAGTGCAAGATAGCTAAAATTTGTGGAGGCCAAACCTTCTTTTTATACTCTTATTCCACTGTCTATTGATGATCTTAAAGGCTGCCTTTTATATGATGTCTGCTGTTGAATTTCAATACACGAAAAGTATTTGTGTCGGTCCATTCAAGAAAGTAGCATTGGTCTTTGCTTTGATAATGAGGTCAGGGTAGAAGATGTTAAATTTGTACCCTGGTACAATCACGGAGGTTGGTTATAATGACCCTAATGGGTATTGTTGTAGATTTCAATCATATCCTGTCTTAAAAAGTTTAAGGGGTTTTGGGGACTGCACTTTACATTGACAGGAGTAAGGGCCTTGTGCGATGTACACTCAAGCCCTTCAATAATATTTTCCAAGACATAACTTAATCATTGGCTATCAGACAAGATTGAAGCTCTGATTATCAGACTAGATAGAATCAGAAGGTAGAGAGTAGTTTCATCCCATACAGTTTTTGAGCTAAAACACACACATGAGATGCATTCAAGGGCAACAAGAATATCTTAGGTCGTAGTGACAACCCTCAGAATTTGCACGACAAGCCAAAGAAAGAAAAGTTTCAATATGTATGCACCAAGTTCCAAGGCGAAGTAATATCATGAGATCCAATTTGTTAGTTTGCGACGTTCAACTATACAATTGGGTCCATTAAGCTTTACAATGGGAAGAAGTACGACCCCAAGCGGTCCTGGAGACTATCGAAACAGATGATGATGTTCACTATGATGAGCCAAATGCAGATAATTTCATCAACAAGAATAGGACATTGTGTGGTATCAAGAAGATTAAGTACAGCAAGTTCATCAACCGCACTGGATAGGCAACAGAAGCAGGTCATCTTGCTAATTTCGGGACATATGAATGACAATGTCAAATCAAGCATGGAAGAACACCTCCATTGGAAGACAATTTTCAGGGATAAGAATTTATTGCATCTTGTTGAGCTGTTCCAAAACACAAGCTATTACTACAAGTCAAATCAAAAACCTATTTTAGCTTCATTCCACGTCGGCTTTATGAAGCTCAAGCAAAAAAGGGAGTGCAAGTCCAAGGATCTTACCATTCTAAATTTGAAGACCTTTCTTCTAAAATTGTAGACCCCGTAACAGTACTCACATCGGAATTTATACTTGTGAATTTTCAAGGATGTACAAATGTTAGAGCACACACTGAAATAGCTTAAATAAAGTAAACTCGTGCAGGGGATGCAAAATCTTTGAATGGATATTTTGAGAAGTGATACATTGATCAAGGCCTAAATAATCATTTAGACTTTAAAAACAACTATTGTTTGTTGATGTGAGACTTAAATTTTGAATGATATGGCAATTTCACGGCAATGAAGGATGTCCTTGAGTTGATAGGAATCAATGTTCAAACTGACTCTGGAGTGCTGGAAGTCACTGCAAAAAAAGGAGAAGGATGTATTTAAGCTCAGTTTGGATAAAGAAAAGACTGAAGCTGTTTGGTCAGAAACGGAAACTTGGGATTTCACCTACTTCTTAATTCTTGTCTTCATGATACAAAGGTGACATATCTCATGGACAAAACTAAAAACTTTTCACAGTCGCCACACCAGTGATACTTCTCCTCAATGGATGGTCCAACAAACCAAACAAAAATGGCAACAACACAAATGACTCAAAGACAGATGTTTCCCTTGCCAATACCAGGGAGGTAGACAAGCACTCTGGGCTGGCCTGTAATAGATTTGACCGACCGCATCAACCATGGGACCAAGGACCACAGAGCCAAAATACAATCTGATGACATGGTACTTCACCTCAATAGAATCACAGGACCAACTGATTGTGACAACAAGGTCAGTACATACACATTTGCTCTGCTCGTATACAGCTTCAACACCACCTCCGATACAAAGAGTGTGCCAAGAGGGATAACTTCCCCATGAACTTGTGAAAGGACGATGTTTTCCACTTCTGTAGTGCTCAGCATGATTTCTGATTTCTGAATTTAACTTGCTACTTGCTACACCATCCAATTGGGTATCCTGTATATCAAATCATATAAGCTGTACAAAACATGACTTGCTAAGGGTTATGTGCATCAGCTTGCATCTAACATCAGCATCCACAAAGCATTCAAGACATAGTTGTGGCGTGGGGACATAGACATTAATGCCTCAATGTTTAGTGCTCTTCAGGTTTCTAACTCTAGGTGTAGGATAGATCGCTTGTGAGAACACTATGATTTGATCACCAATCTTGTGCATTGCTGAGAGGCAATGTAGGTCTCAGGTTCCTTGGTTTGTTCTCTTTATCCTTGTATGGGTAGTATTAGTCTTCAGTCTTCTGATTCAAGTCAAATTGGACTCATCTTCAACTAACTCATACTTGTTGTCTCCAACAGGCTGAATGTTTATGCCTAAGAATGCTTAGAGTTTCCCCTCTTCAGTTAGTATCAATTTCTCTTGGTCTTGACGCAGAGAATGCACCAAATTCTGAACTTTTGTACAGTCACCCACATACACTAATATGATCATGCCTTGCTTGAGAAAGATACATGGATTGATGTCAGATGACTTAAACTTGGAACCTTCTATAGGGCTTTTTGAGTTTTGAGTTTCAGTTATGAGAAGCTAGCTTGAGCCCACACATACTTTTGTTAAGCAAGCTTGTCTACATACTTCCATTGGTTGTGTGACTCAAGTCCCACTGGGTTCATATACCACACATTTTTCTTTTTGATCTAGAAGGATATTCTAGAATCCAGAATGGAGAAGGATATATAGATCAAAATGTATTTGAAAATTTTATATTTGCTAATGTCATAAATAATCAACTGGTCAAAATGACCACTAATGACTGGTATGACTGTCCTAAACCTGCGCTGTGCTCCATGCCCTAGCCAGTTGGCTCTGACCCTCTAGGCTGCTGGATGACTGATTGTTGGTTCAATATCATGAAACAAATTTGACCAAATCCCCAAACATATGCACTTTGGATTTGTTCTGTGGTATTGAAGCTACACCATGGAAACAAACTGAGGCTGTGCCACAAGGTTGAAGTTCGTCCGTTTCAATTGACAATTGAAATAAACAGATCCGTATCCTTTGTTTCAATTCAATAGTGGGCTAATTGTTGCTTTCATTAACACTGAGGATAGAGCTTCTTATTAGCAATTTCTGGGCAAGGTGATAGGCAGCAGAATCAAAAGGGCATCTACATTAGTATAGATTTAAAAGTCCAGGCTAAGAATTACATTACATTGAATGAAAACAACGCCCGATGTTGTGTCAATGGTCTTGTTTCCTTCGTTAATTAAAAATGTCCGTTTTCCTGTTCCACATATGAATTGAATGAATAATTGATTGTCACCTGTTATAATTCAAACAGAGGACAGACATTTGTTACAGTTACAAACAAGCAGAGATCAAGGATAAATAAAGCACAAAAAGTCAACAATGAAATGGTGTGAGGAGTCAAAGAAAAACAAAGAATTTTAAAATGAGAAATCAAGCAATCAAACAAAACAATTAAAAAGGACACGGTTAACTGGTGAAATGGGGCAAAAGTACAGAAACCAATGAACAATCAACTAGATAGAACATTGGCTTGAAAAAACAAATCAATGGAAAATATGGACGATCAAATAAACCAGACATAGGAACGAACGAACGAACTAACTAACTAACTAAGCAATTGAAATGTAGCCGGCTGTGGGGGAATATGGAAAAATAAAAAGTGAGGATGATAAGTGGTTGTTAAATTTGTTTATTGTGATGCCTTCCTCCTTCTGTGTTCTAGAATCTTCTGGGTACAGAATGAAAAAGACTTTTCTTCCTATGCACTTAATAATCTTTTGTACATTGGTACAATTTGTATGATTTCTTTCAAATTACAAAAAACACCTACTTGTTGGGTATGTTTTATATTTATATGGATTGTCTATTGATATGGAGAGAATGGTACGTGGAATTTTCAATAAATTAGAGATGAGGATAAGGCAGAGAATCATCTTGCTTCTTTTGTCCATACCCTCTACTTCTCATCTCATCAAAGTTGACCATGTAGTTATTGGTGTGAAACTCAGTCGAGTTCTACAACAAAACATAATTCCTCGGCCTATCTCATCTGGGTTCTTCAATCATTTCAATCGATAAGACTTTAACTTGGATGCGAGTAAATGATAGTTGGTAGGAGTGATGTGATGTCGTCGTCGTCAGCCTAAGTGTCATGCTGAGGCTGAACAATTTTATTTGTATCGTTGATTGGTTTCATCATCAATGTTTGGTTCACTATTGCTGATCCGAGGACAAAAATCAATGTTTTTCATGCTTATCTATGTGTCAAGACATGGTCATTTTTGGGTATTGCAACATCCGAATCGATGGAATAAATGCACTGACTCACACCAAATGTACTTTAGATGTTTTGGCTTGAGAGTAGAAGGATTGAAACATTCTTCTGACTAAGATATTACTGGCATTGGACCATGGTGGTTTGTCAATTTTTAGTGAGGGATGCTACCTAGTAAACTCAGAGTATTCTCAGTTGTCAGAAAATCGGAAGCTCCAAAATAAGATAGGCGAAGTTAGAGGTGGCCTTTTTCAGAGTGTCAAGGTATTTCTGACTGGACACTGGATACAGAAATTTAGTTAGAGGCCAGCTACAGGAT
>JALLAY010000697.1:0-13325 GCA_036939635.1 Cyclotella baltica
AAAAAGTGGCAGCAAAAATGCAAGGGTGAAAAAAGTGGTTTTCAACTTGTAATTACAAATTTTGTAGTCTGATAAACTCTTTCTTTGATTTATCTAGAGCAAAGCTAGTGAATACAAATGTATAGATTTCATCACTTTGCACGGTCGTACACAGGTGAGGATTGAGCATTGTTTAAGCATCTACTTTCTCTTGCGATTCTAGAAATGCTCTCCATACCCTAGCCAGACCTTTCCTTTTCGGGTTATTTTACAATATAAATTTAAGCATTGAAAATGAGTTATTTATTTGCAGTTGCTTATTGCTCTGTTTCTAACTCGCCTGCATATTCAGCACAGCACAAACAGTCAATAGACTCTGCATCACATCAGAGATTGATCACAGCTCGCGATTTGCTCTTGCTACAATACTTCTGCTGATGGATAAGGTGGTTCCTGATAACATACCCAATTGTATGTCACGGGTGACGGGGAGGAGAAACAAAGCACTCCAACGTCAAAGTAAATCACTCCACAGGCATGTCTATTACTTCAAGTCTTCAAACCAAATTCTCCATGGATCAAGTGTTCAAATCTGCTTCTCTGACAAGAGACTGCAATTCATTAAAGTATTGATGGTTCCTACACAAAAACTCGTGAATGCACACAATGATTAGAAAGAGGCTCAAGTGGAGGCTTCTCGTCCTCATGACGACAAATCAATGATGAGATTATAAACACAACGTGCACTTTGACGAAAAAACAAGACGTCCCATTGAACGATCACCAGTCTCATTCCTTGGCACAGGTACAAATGCATTGTTGTGCCAATTCGGGATTGTCCACTTCTTCTTCCTCTAATGCCAGTGCTAGTTCTATGCTGGAATTGGACAATGCTGAATTGTTCAGATATTTGTTGCCGCCTTTTCTGACTCAGGATGTTGATACGACAAAGTCTATATGACTCGAAGAAGAAGGATTTCGACAGTTCGTTTGAGAGGGAAGATGTAAATCGGGTGTCATTTTCAAATGAAGAGGAATTCTTTGTCAAAAGTCATGTAGATGATTCAGGAGAGAGATTTGTCTCGATCTGCCTTGATGCAGCATTGGGGAGTTGGAACTTTGGAACCCCACGGTGGATCATGTTTCAATTACTGCCAAGATTCTCCACCTTGCACAAGAAGAACATCGTAAACGGCCGATGTCATGGAAGAATTGAAAATCAAAAGAAGCTAGTGTCGCAACAACCCACCTCGCAAAAAGTACTGCTTATTCTTCGAAGCGTCCCCGGTGAGCGTGTCCGTTGCTACAAGCAATAAACGAAAGTTAGTCTCTCGGCCCTTCGGTAGTACTGTTATTGTCAATTTTATTACTCACCATGAACTTAATTCCAGCCTCACAAGAAAAATTGTCTTCCATCCACCCCAAAGAAAAAGAACTGTCTCCCACTCAGTTGGAAGAAGGTGCAACAGCATGTGGGGATAGTTAGTACGCCTCTTTTGAGGAGGGGTTGTTGCTGAAGCGAGCATCGTACGAGGTTGAGGCTGGGTGGGGATAGGGTGATTATTCTTTGCCTCTTGATGCCGGCCGTGGTCGTTCCAATACCATTTCGAAGCTCTTAAGACTCGAACGAGAGCAAGCTGAAACAAAAGTTTGACAGTGACGATGAAAGTGCCCATGCCCAGCGCTAAAGGCAATAAAACAAGGTGAGAGAATAATTTTTATTTCAATTAATTCAATAGAAACAACATAGCTTACAATTACTGGCAAATTTCTCTGGAACGAGAGACCTCACTGGGGTACGGGCGGTGGTTCTGACATCGTTGGGTCATGGGCGATCTGAGAGAGTAAACAGAAATTTTAGAAGTTAATCATCTATATCACTAACTTCAGGTACGTCTGGTGGTCCCCTCCCGGGGATTTCAAAGCGATGATTCTCATCTCTTTTTGACCCAGATCGCACCCTCTTCCCCAATGGGGGTGCGTCAGCGCCCCCTTGTTTAGGGAAAGTATTAGTCCCCCTTTTCCCGTGAGTATGAATATGAATAGTATGAATATCTTGGTTCTCCTCCTTGCGCCCTCTATAACTAGGATCTGAAAATGGTATCTTAACGGGTTGCCCTAGCGACCTGCTACCTTCGTCTCTTTGCCTGTTGGGGTGTATCGGGAATTGTATCGTCATCTGTCTGGATTTGGTACTCTGGTGCTGTGATTTTCTATTTTTTGTATGTACTTGTGGTTTTTGCCACAATGAGCCCACCTTGAAGTACTGTGACAGCACTGTCTGTCCTACTACCTTCTGTTGAAGCTCCAATTCATATATCTCCCTCATTGCATTGAGTCTACGGGTCCATTGTTGTCTTGTATTACTCGTCATTGCCTGCAGTTTCTCATCAGAATGATCAGCAAAGTCTCTATCCTCAAATGCAAGTACTTCGTGTCGATGTTCACAATACCAAATCAATTTGTTTGTATTTCGCATGTTGACAGTATGTTGGTACTGGTTTGGTAGGTTATGGAGTATATGGTTTCTCGTATCCCATATCAGCTCAAATAGAATATCCCACAGACTTGTAGGGATAGTTCTCATCTTCCGAGCCGGATGTAATTCCCCATATTGCTCCATAGCTGCAATCCAGTTGTTTGCGAGAAATCCCTGTAGAAACTTGATGTTCCCGATACGGGATTCTGTAGGTAGGGCTTGGTGCAATTCTTTCGAAAGGGGACCTGTCATTTATGGTAGTGTTGGTCATGATAGCCTTGATGAATCTAGTAATTGTGCCAACCACCCTATCCTTGACATGTCCTTGTCTTAGGGCCTTCTCAAAAAGTTTGAGCTGTTCCCTACGAGTAGCTATCATTTTGGGGTGGGTACACTGGAAAAGATGTTCCAAGGTCTCATCATTACAAACACATCCTGGACATTGTGTTATACCCGTAATTTTTCCTAAGTTGTGCATAATAGGTAGCCAACCGTGCATAAGTTTGCTCTGTCTGCCTAGACGTGCGATTGCTCTAGTTTTTGCCTGTACTTTTTCAATTGTTTCCTAGTGGATGTTGTCAAATACCGAGTCTGTCCATCCATGGCGCTCTTTACAGTAGTTTCGCAAGGCTAGTGTAGTTGATGCGAGATGAATATGATAATCGTAGTTTGCAGTAATCCACGTGGAACCTATCTTCAGCATAGACTTCGACCCTGAGTATGGTAAATGCAGCAACTCTGGAAGCTCCTGGTCAGGATACTGTAGGTACGCCTGGGCCGTTTGCTTTACAAATTTGTCACATGCATCGTTCAAATGAGCTTCGTCTGATAGCCCTGCACGGGCGATTTCACAGCTCGGCTCCAAAGAACAATCCGACTCTGAGACAGATGACTGGTCCAGTGAAGAGGCGTGGATGCCTCCGACAATATAAAATGATTGTATTATCTCCCTTTTCTTCCTAGCTCGCTCTCTCTGTTCCGTTTTCTTCTTTCCCCGTTTCCTTTTGTCCTGGTGGCTGTACACATGTTTGCATTGGTCTTTCCACCGAATATTTTCCGTGATGGATTGTATCGCCAGCACTAAATCAGCATCTGCGTCGAGCATGTTATTGGGTCGTAGGTATAGATCATGTTGGTTAGCTTTGACAGTTGCAAGATTGTCGATCCATTGTTCCGTTTCCGCGGGTGAAATTCTCAAAAACCCGATATGTTTCAAGGACCGAAAGGCCCCTTCTAACGACATATAGGCCACCAATTTTGGGGTGACCTAGGGGGTTGATCCCCCAAGATCTCATCACATGTTGCTAGGGTAAACACACAAACCCCTAGCGTGGTCAACGATCTCAATGCCTGTGAAACCTTAAGCAGTGCCTAAGCACCACCGACAGCCGCTCTCATCAGCCAGGCCACCACATTTCTGCGGCGCCTCCGCCCAGGATTTCTCCCTTCCGGATACTTGAGCTGTCTTGCCACTCTTTGCAGACTGATTAACCCACTTGAATCCCATCTCCCTCCCATCAAGTGCTGGGTGTTCTGTCCACAATAGTCGGATGGTTATTAGAGCAATTCCCGGACGAGATAATTACCATTGAGCACAGGACCTTCAGAGGAGTTGATTAAGGTTCAAACCCAGGACCTTCGAGATAAATAGCCATCATTATACCGCTCGGCCATCACTTCCCTATGGGGCATGAGCGATCTGCACCTCAGTTGGTTTGATGGTGTTGCACAATGATTTGTCACACTATGTACATACGTGAAGGCTATTTTTCACATACTTTTCACGTGATGAGCTTTAATTACCTACTTACTTCTATGTAAAATTTAAAATAAATGATTTCACATGATGTAACAAGGGTAAAGTTGGATAATATTCCATATCTATTCAGCAGAACCCTAGATTTGATTGCTAATAATGATCGCTGTGTGCCTGCCCACTTTTTGTCATACCCAAACAAACGAGAAGGGTACTGAAGTCACAGTCAATCTTAGTGAAGGGAACACTAACTTTCTAGTATGCTCTTAGACTTTTACCAAAGAGCAACTGGTTGCAAGGACAAAACCAAAAGATTCAGACTCAATTAAAACCTTATTCGCAGCATCCTGTTAAACTAAGTTTGCAATTTTTCAGCCCAAAATAATGATAATTGACTAACTTTTGTAACTCAATTGCTCTTGGCTTTGTTAGACCATCCTACTTGTTGGAAGCAGAAGGCTTGCCGCTTCACAAAATCAATGAGTTATTTTGCCAATAACCAACAAGTTAGTAGTAGTAAGTATCCACATTGCTTAACCTTTTTACATTAAGCGTTGTCAAAAATAGCTGCACTATATCTTGGAAATGGCTATTATTAATTGTGGTATTGTATCCGAACTGTTTTCAATTGGGAACTTTTTGAGGAAAGGAATCTGCCAAGTGATCCCTGAGAAGAAGTTCCATCAGCAACTCTTCTATTGAATTGATTTCATAACAGAGTAAATCAGCAACATATCAAACTTTATGCTCATGGGCCTCCTCATCCACAACCTCTTTTTCCAACCTCCTCCTCCTCCTCTTTTTCTTCCTCCCACCCCTCTTCTTCTCCCCCCTCTTGGACAAATACCCCAAATAAACCCCAACAAAAACCAAACACAACCCAACAAAATGCCGTGAATTAAACGGCTTGGCAAAAAGTACAAATGACAAAACAATCGTTGCAATCTTTCTTCCGTTTGCTAATAATACCGCCACTACACCGCCGTGATCTCGTATTATGGCGAGATAGCATTGTAACCCCAAGTAAGCGCAGATGCCTTGTATTATTAGTACGACTGTGGCATCGTAATGGTGTATACAGTAATCCCATGCTTCGATTAATTCATGAGAGTAGATTGTATAAGATACTAATACTATGCACATTATAGCGTTGGATACGAAAATCATTTCGGATGTTTTGACTTTAGCAGTTTGTAATAATTGTTCTTGGAGGTTGGGTACTACCGAATCGAAGAAAGTTGATATTGTTAGGAGTGTGGGACCTAGTAGGGGACCAAGTGCGTATTGTTCGAGATTTGTGTCGTGATTGTTGCTTCCTCCGATGGCGACGTTTAAATTTCTGGCAAATTTTAATTTGTTGTCGTGTATTGAAGAGATGAATACGTCTGCGGCTGTGAGTACTGCTAGTCCCATTCCCATGACTAGGGCTGCGGTGTATTGCAGAGCCGTGTGTTTTCGACCAGTGACGCAGGCTCCGAGTGCCATGGTTGGTACTAGTTTGCACGATTTGAATGCCACCTTTGTTTGATTCGAACAAGAGAGTCAAGCATTATTCATTTCTTATTCAAGCAACGTTCAAAAAGTAATCAAAATCTAGAAACTAACCTTCAAAGGATAAGGACTATACCTCAGCGCAGTATTCCCCAATCCATGCGCCAGCGCCAAAAACAATCCAACCACACCAATCCTTCCCAAAACCCCACCCTCCAAATTCCTACCCAAAACCACTCTACGTCCCTTCTGATATTCCAAATACAAACTAGCAATCAACATAATCAAAACTTCCACAAGCGTCATGAAGAAACCAAACGTAAATCCCTCGTAACGAAACATTCGTTCTTGGAATGCGTCGTGGAGGATGTAGAAGAGGAAAAGGCCGAGGATTGGGTATATTTGTTTTAGTGGTGTGTCGTGGTTTTGTGAGGTGTTGTTGTGGCCGTTGGTTGTTGGTTCTACTTCGATTGCCATGGTGGAGAGAAAAGGGATTGTATTCTATGGGTTTGTGCGTCGATTGAAATCTATTGAAATTGGATATGGGTTGTTGCCTCGACGCCTCGACCTCGACCTCCAATCGAAATGTCGGGGCAATCGAAATGGGGTTCTTCTTTCTTTCGTTCCTTCGATCGCCTTCGCTTTGTGGTGGCAGGTGGTGGCAGTGGCATTGCAAACAAAGTGGAGCGAGCTTCGAGCTTCAGCGTTTCGTTGCGTTCCATCATTATTTTATTTCCCGCCAGAACGAAACTATTCTAGATAGGGCCTTTTCTTTGTTACGCGCCATTTTTACACAAAGGAATTCATATAAAGAAAGTCATTTTTCGCAAGGCCACTCAAGGCCACTCCTTGTAAAAGCATTTTTGTCAATCAATCTGGAAGATCAAACAGCACCGAAGCGGATCGCAGATAATCAACAGTCCTCAGAGATCATCAGCCTCCATCAGCCTACATCAGCCGAGCCTCTACACCCAAAAACATGGCAACCAAACGCAAATCCCCACCCACCGCCGGTGAAACAACCAAACCAAAATCCTACGATATTCCCTGGGTCGAAAAATACCGCCCCCGCACCCTCGAAGACGTCGTCGGGAACGAAGAANGGTTTTGAGCGTCAATTGAAATCTATTGAAATTGGATATGGGTTGTTGCCTGTTGCCTCGACCTCGACCTCCATCAATGAAATGTCGGGGTTATCGAAGGGGTTCTTCTTCCTTCGCTTTTGTGGTGGCAGTGCAAAGTGGAGCGAGCTTCTGCGTTTCGTTTCATTCTGAAGCATTCCATCGTTTCCCGCCAGAATGAAACTATTATAGATAGGGCCCTTTCTTTGTTACGCGCCATTTTTATACATAGGAATTAATAAATCAAGATAGTCATTTTTCGCAAGGCCACTACTTGTGAAAGCATTTTTGTCATCAATCTGGAAGAGCTGCGCCGACTGCCGGCTGGGGAGGAGGCAGGGACCGTGACCGACCGTGGATAATCATCAGTTGTCATTCAGCCTCCATCAGCCGAGCCGTTTTACATCAACCCAAAACCATGGCAACCAAACGTAAATCCCCACCCACCGCCGGTGAAACAACAAAACCAAAATCCTACGACATTCCCTGGGTCGAAAAATACCGCCCCCGCACCCTCGAAGACGTGGTCGGGAACGAAGAAACTCTCGTACGTCTACGTGCCATTGGTGAAGATGGGAATATGCCTAATTTGATTTTGTGTGGGCCTCCGGGGACTGGTAAGGTGGGTACGATGTGAACATGTATGGTTATTTGGTGTTGTGGGGCTGTTGGTTCGTTGGGTCTACGATTTTATTCATGATGCACATCATGTGTCATTGCTTAACTCAACCTTTTTTTTACCGTGGGTTGATACACAGACTACCAGTGTTCACGCATTAGCAAGGCAATTATTAGGATCTGCGTATTCGAATGGGGTGTTGGAGTTAAATGCCTCTGATTCTAGGGGGATTGATGTGAGTTAATTTACTTGAATTGTTTAATTTTAGCTCTATTCTTAGCCTCGCATGCTCAACTTTTAATTGCCTTGTATTCGTTCAATCGAGTTAGGTTGTCAGAAACAAAATCAAGAGTTTTGCAATGAACAAGGTCAATCTTCCTATTGGAAGGTAAGGCCATGCATATTTTTTTTAGTTGCGTAACTTTAAATGCTCTTTGCTAACTCCAACTCTCCAAAACCACCACCCTAACTCATCAAGACACAAAATAATCATTCTAGACGAAGCCGACTCCATGACCTCCGCAGCCCAACAAGCCCTCCGCCGCACCATGGAAATATTCTCCAATACCACCCGCTTCGCCCTAGCCTGCAATGTTTCCACTAAAATCATTGAACCCATTCAATCCCGCGCGGCTATTTTACGCTACAGCCGTCTATCAGATGAACAAATCTTTAATAGGTTAAGATATGTATGTGAGCAAGAGGAAGTTAGTTACGACGATGATGGGTTGGGTGCTATTATATTCACTGCCGAGGGAGATATGAGGAATGCATTGAATAATTTACAAGCTACAGTGAGCGGATTTGGACACGTCAATCAGGGGAATGTTTATAAGGTATGTGATCAGCCGCATCCTACTACGGTGAAAAAGATATTGGACAGTTGTATTGCGGGTGATACGGCCAAGGCGGTTCAAGAGGTTAAGAATTTGTGGGAGACGGGGTATAGTTGCAGTGATATTATTGGGACGTTGTTTAAGGTGGCAAAGATGTATGACATGCCGGAGGCTTTGAAGTTGGAGTATTTGAAGGAGATTGGGTTTACTCATATGAGGATTGCGGATGGGGTTGGGACGTTGTTGCAGCTTTTGGGGTTGGCGGCGAGGCTTTGTCAGAAGGTTACGGTTGAGGAGACGGATTCATGAGGCAAGTTGGATGCAGCGAACCGTTCATATTAACTTTACATAACTACAATAGGTCACAATATCATGTGTCATTGTATTGTTTTTTAGTTTGCACATTGCTTGCTCAAATGCATTGTGATGAAAAGTATATTTAGGGTATCGCAATTCCAATCTTCCAAAGGTGAAAGTATAACAAAAATGGACGAAGATATACAGAGAGGCTGCCTCAATCATCAAATTACAACCCGAGAGCCTCAGATGTGTTATCCAAACAACTTCTGTCAAAATCTAGCGATTCTTGCTTCATATGATAACTAAATAGATCTTGATTATGAGACTTTAGAATTTGACAATTTCATCACTACTGGAACACAGCAAATTATTGCATACACACTCCACTGCATTCAGTTTTATATGTAAACACCTTTTGTAAGATTTTCCTTTGATATTCTTTACAAAGCTGAATGTTAACGACCTGGACGGATATTTCAGCACCAGGGCACCAGGTGCCACACTCATTAAATTTCTAACATACTACATGTGCTTGAGGAACAAATAAGTAAGTTCTATCAAACAAAAAGCGTCTATTTTCTTCTATTGTATTTTATTATGGTGAGCCTTTCGCCTTCAACTGCTGCCCAGACTCATCCATACTCGACCGGATCAAATTGCATCTACACTCCTCTACATTCAATTGAATCTCAGCACCTTTTTGAGGAACACCCGGAATAGTAGTAACAAGCCAATCATTCACTTCTTTCTCATTCACCGCCTCATTGCTCATACTGGCAATGGCATTAACCCAATCATCCGTGGGTAGTTTTGCCTTTTGTTGTTCTTTCGCGGCTTGGGCGGCGAAGAATGCTGCAGCTAGGTCGTCTGGGTCTTCTTCCATTGTGTTGGGCGACTGTGAGTGGGTGTTGTTGATAATTTACTTGCATCCGCTTTCTCGCCGCTTTTGATCGACCAAATCCACTTGGCACTGGCACTCGCTCTCAGCGCTCAGCGCTGCACTCAGCATCAGCACCGACCAATGCCAATTCTACCCATACATATCATAATAACGTCGGTTAGTATTGCTTAAATATCAATAAATCTTACAAGTTAAATGGCGGTAAAATAGATATTGGCGCCATTTTCTCATATCTGTATACGATTTTTCAATATTCAACGGTATGTTACCGATTTACACAATAGAGGTTTCAACCCGAACGCTGACAAGCTCATAGTTAATCAAAGAAGCCAATGAATCAAACCAAATACACCCTAATCCTCCTCTCCACCATCCTCCTCTCCACCCTCTTCATCACAAGCCACAATGGCTTCGTAACCGCCACCTCCGTACAAGACGAAACCTGCATCCCCGGGCAAGATGACACGTGCACCCCCCTCAACGCACTCGAAGACGATGAAGAAGAAGACTCCTCCGATGACGAAGAAGACGAATACGAAATTCAACCAACCTGTCTTGACAAGGACGAATCATGCCCCATCCACGCCTCTCAGGGAGGATGCACCTCCAATCCCGGGTACATGACGTATCACTGCCCTGTTTCGTGTGATACGTGCGATGTTATTGATCAAGCCCGGGCGAATGCCGAGTTTGTCGAGGAGGGGAATGCTGAGCCTTGTAAAGATGATCACTATCAGTGTGCAGAGTGGGCGGGGATGGGGGAGTGTGATGCTAACCCGGGGTATATGTTGGTTTCTTGTAGGAGGGCTTGTGTGGTTTGTTATGAGGGGACGTGAGTTGCACTGGTTGTTTGTTAGTTTTTGTGTCAGAAGTTAAACATGAATGTGCTAACATATTTTACTTCTTTCAAATGAAACCATTCAATTCAACTAACAGCAACCAATTCGGAGTAGGCCAACGCATCCCCAAATCAATAGATCCCACCCCCATCACCTCCCAAATCGACAAATCCGTAGCCTACATGCAACGAGTCTGGAAAGAAGACGCCTTCTCCCGCGTCCGCCACAAATGCCGCAATCAACATGAAGATTGCACCTACTGGGCATCCTTGGGAGAATGCCAAGCTAATCCCAAGTACATGCAGCTTAATTGTGCTCCGGCTTGTGAAACTTGTGATCAACTTGATATTCGGCATCGGTGTCCTATTGAACCGGAGAATGTGTGTATTTGGAAACCGGGGGATTTGAATACTTTGTTTGAGAATATTGTCGATGATGCCAGTGGCAGTGGGGAGTATTTGCAGTACAGTCCTGTGGCGTTGAGTCGTCCCAAAACCAAACGGGATGGGACATCGGCCAATGTAGAAAAAGATGGACCATGGATTGTAAAATTTGACAACTTTTTATCCGAAGAAGAAGCAGATAGACTCATTGAAATCGGTAAGAAGCAGGGATACGAAAGATCCGCCGACGTCGGTAAAGAAAAACCTGACGGATCGCACGAAGCTCTAGTTTCTGAATCACGTACCTCCCATAATACATGGTGTCAAGAATCGTCTTGCTACGATGACCCACTCGTCAAACCCGTAATTGAACGAATTGCCAACGTAACAAAGACCGAAGTACGTAATTCCGAATACCTCCAATTACTCCAATACGAACCAGGACAATATTACAAAAGACATCATGATTACATCGGGCATCATTTAGAAATGCCCTGCGGTGTCCGTATATTAACTCTATTCATATACTTAAACGACGTAGAAGAGGGAGGAGGAACCAGTTTCCCCATCCCGGGTGTGGTAGTAACACCCAAGAAGGGGAGTGCGGTGTTGTGGCCCAGTGTGACGGATGCCGAGCCGGAGCAAAAGGATTGGAGGACAGATCATGAGGCGTTGCCAGTGGAGAAGGGGTTGAAGTATGGGGCTAATGCTTGGATTCATAGTAGGGATTTTAAGGCTGCTTTTGAGAGGAATTGTCATTAGATGGGTGGGTTTGGGGTTGTTGTGTATTCGAACTTTCTAGATGGATCCCATTGCATGTTTGTGGAATTCATTTAGACCACACACACTTAAACATGTAACTAGTGGCTTGTTTTGATACGTGCATAGCCGTGGTGGTGGTTTTGATATGCCAAGATATATTTCATTGTTTTGAGATGTGGGATGTTAAGCAGTTGATTAGAATGCCCCAAGGACCAGCCAATTATGCCTGTTTTTCCATGTTTTAATCCAGTTTTTTTGCAGAGCACACATGGGTCTCAATCAGGTTTTATCATATGAACCTCTTACACCAGTAATTTTAATAAAAACTGGTAGCACTGGACCAGTGCTGGTGACTGAGAAGGATGCTGAACGCATAAGGATTTATAGCAGGCGTTTCATGATGCTTTTGAGATAATGCTCAAATAGACACTGAAAAATTGAATTTTGGTTGCACTTGAATCGGAGACTAGTTGTGGTAGTATATGCAACTTAAGTTAGTTTGACTTTAAGAATGTTAGTGTGTTGAAATACTGTAGTTCATTTTATCACTTATCTGACTGTCACCTGAGATGAGCAGAAAGTGTTAAATATTCAGTAGTTTACAAGAGCATTTGTTCATAGTAAGTGATGTTTGACTTTCTGATGAATGAAAAGGACAGTGGGAAATGAATGTTAAATTTCTTTTCAACAAGCCAGAATTTGACCACTTGAACTATCTCTTGCTCTGAACGTAAATGACCTTTCCAATATTAGGACTGATACAGTATGCAGTATGGAAGCGATGCAATACCCATGCTATATTAGCCACTGACCAGTCTATTCATCTGGGCATAATCCCAGTTAAGGAAAAAATCCGGTTTCAACTTTAAAGGTTTTCGATTTGAAATTTTTGAAAATAACACGGCGAGAAGCAAGGGTTTCTAATCCAATGAATCTGATTTTTTTCCTTGACTGGAATCAGAGATTGTAATCAAAACAGAGGAAATTAGTTAGAGATGATAATCCAAAAAAATCAGTGTCTTTCGATACTAAGCAGTTTTCATACATTAAAATATGAAAATTTTACATATTAATAGGATAATCTACATTTTCATGTCACAGAATTATCATAAGCTGTTGCTTCTATTGACCAAAACTTCACAGTCAATGCATCAATATTGTCACAATTTTGAACAACTAAACTGCATATTCTCTAAGCAATGTGTAGAAATTTCTTGTTGACAATGTTAACGATCATACTTATGAACAATGTTTGTTTTGTCTTATTAATATTTTTGTGTTCACATCAAAGTTAAAATAATAGCTTAAAGATGCCTGTTTTGATATAAAACTTGCGAAGAAGAGAGTCAAATAATAGATTGATAACCATTTTTCTGATGATCCAGGACTAGTCAGCAAAATGTTCCCTTATTTCTAACTTAAAAAATGTGTATAAAGATTTAATAGTAATCGGTATGGTTTTACCTTTTTGTGGGTGTAGCGTGAAGAAAACTATCATGATGATTTCATTGTTATATGAGCTGATTTGTAAGGAATAGTCACTGTTAATTCAATGGGGACGGTTGTTGTAAATTCTTGCCTCTTTTTCAAAAGCAATACAGCTTTTTGGTAAAAGATGGATATTGTAACCATTTTTTCCTCATCTCAACAATACATATGTACAATCCGGACATTACTCTATTCCGTGTGTTTTTGTCACCTTTGTGTTCTGGAAAGTGGGGTGATCAAAGAAAAAAACGAATAATGTTGTTTTGCATCTGTTATCACTTAAACAATACAAGCTTGATTCTTGAGTATTGGAGCAAATTTAAAAATCATCTCCATAAACAAACCATTTTGACTGTATTCCGCATCTAATA
>JALLAY010000698.1:0-13257 GCA_036939635.1 Cyclotella baltica
TTCAACGGTACCTAAAGTACATACAGACTACGTGAGACTATCTCTTCCCTATAATAAAAACCTAGATAGGCAAGACAACATTAGGCAACTCCCACATACATGCTCTAGCAGAGTGTGTAGTTATGAGTTCAAATTATCATATCTTTAGAATTATTAAGAAGCCCATGCCTCACACCTTCAACACATAAATTGATTAAATAACTAGTTCCTCCATTGCAGTAATTGCAAGCTAGAACTGACACAACTACAAACTGCTGAGCCTTCAAGATATGTTAATGAAGATTTTTTGAAAAAATGAATGCATAGTCATTCTATAAAAAGGAGGGCAAAATGTTAAGAAAAATGTTGGTTCGGAGGTAAGCCATTTTGAAATTGGCATATTTTGATGTGATCCGAATGTCCTGTCTCATAATTCTTTTATGAGGATTGAGTTTAGTGGTCAGGCATGTCAACCGGTGTTCCCAGATAGCAGAAAGAAAGGTTCAAAACAGTTTGGCTATCCATTTGCTGTTCTATCAAACTTGTGTTTGATTTCAAAATGAGGTGATGTCAAATGCAAAGTCTTCACGAGACAACTCCAATGGCAGCACCAGAGGATCCAGGAGCTCGTCTCCGGATCAGCAGGGCAGATGTAGAGGCAGCAGCAGAGGTGGTCGAGGCAGAGAACGAAGCAGTGGTAGGCAGCAGAGGCAGAAGGAATTAAGAAGAGATGAGTTCTGTGACAACAAATATGAATATCTCACCAAAAGAAAAATCAACACCTTCAAAAGCAAATTCAAACAACAACACGAATGGGTGGTCGATCCATCAAAGCCTACTCGGTGGAACATTCAAATCATCTTCTAGCCAACATGTCAAAAACAGAATACTTCCACTGCCCAAACAACAAAGCCGCCCACCTACTCATCAGCGAGCAAGCAAAGCAAGACCTTCCCTCGGTTGCGTTGCATTACTGGGACTGGGGGGTGAACTACTGCATCAAAAAGCCCCTCCTCACAACAAAAATGAGAGAACCAACAGACCAACTCACAACAGATGCCCGTCAAGAGTACATGTTCCGTAATGCAGAGCCCGAGGACGAGAAATTCATCAAAAAACTCTATGTCAAGAATGAACAGTGGTCTCCACAAGAAGCAAGCGACAAAATAGAAGCAGCACTGGAAAAAATTGCCATCCGAATCAACAACGAACATAAAATCTACTAAGTTAAATCATCCCCCAACCTCTCCTCCCTTCAAAACAACACTCTCTGTGCATTAATCAATCATTGATGATTCATTATACTGCAAGCGGACAAGAACATGGGGGTGGTCATCATGGAACGGGATGTCTACATCAGCTGTGTCCTGTCAGACCACCTTAACAACAGACAAACCTACAAGCTACTCACCCAAGCCGACAAGTCAATAGCGATTGGCCGTCTCCACTACCGCTACCATGGTTTCATCGCAAAGCATGAAGAGGCTCTTGGTGAACCTGTTGTCACCTTTCTACACGGTGGCTACAAGGAGTATGGAGACAAGGTAGGGAAATTCTGTGCAACAGTAAAGGTACACAAGGATCCATGGGAGCTACGGCCTGTAGTAGTGAAGTGTGGTACCTTTCTCGAATGTATCTCCAAGTGGCTCGACTGGATCTTGACACCCCTTCTCAAATATGCGCCGTGTGTGGTCATGGACAGCAAGGAGGTGAGGGACAGACTTCTGGCCCTTAAACTCCCACCAAGTACAAAGCTCTTCACCGCAGATGCAGTCTCCATGTACACCAACATTGACATTGACTCCAATCACTACCAGCAATAGAATAGAATCGACATGGGACTACCGCCCAGAGGTTCAAGAAACAATACTGGACGGTTTGGAGTTAGTCATGAGGAACAGCATATCTTGCACAGCTAGACGGCACAGCCATGGGGACTTCAAGTGCAGTTGTATTGGCCAACCTCTATGAAGGATGCCATAAGAAGACCAAGGTGATCCCCAAGTATAAGCACGACCAATCAACAGCCCTCACCATTCAGCAACCAACAGGCCTTGTCACTCATCTACCAACATCTAAGCCCAACTACAATTCATCAATAATATTGTCGGAGTCTGGACGGGATCACAAGAGCAATATGACGACTACGAACGGGACTTGAACAGCTTCGGGAAGCTTCGGTGGAAATGCTCGAAGCTACTTGATGCAGTGAACTTCATGGACATGACCGTGAAGATCGACATGAGGGCAATCACTACCAAGAGCTACCAGAAAGATGGGGATCCCTACCTGTACATCACGCCTCACTCAGCCCACCTCCTTGTAATGATTAAAGGAGTCATTTTTGGTATCGTCAGACGCTATTATGAACAGAATAGCAGACAACGTGACTTTGTCTTTTTCACTAACCTCTTTTTCAAACGACTAATAGGCAGGGGCTGGGATCCCGAGTACATCAAGCCCATCTTCATTCAAGCCATCAACAAGGCCCAACAACAACCCACAAACTCCAACCACCACTTACCACTATCAAATGAACGTTGCAGACTCTTCATTCATCTCACCTACCACCCACGGGATATCCCTCGCCACCAAGTTAGGAAGATCTATGACGAGGTTCTTTGAGATGCAATTTTAGAAGCTCTACCCCAAAGCCCCATGACTGTCTGCTACAGCTGGCCCAAGAACATCCAAGATACAATGGCCAAGTCAGCACTCTACCAAATGCCAGGTAAAGAAGTGTCTACTTTTCTACAGGGGAGCTAGTTTTGCACAGCCTAGCTAGACTGCCCCTTTTATCCTCTTATCTACCTTTAGAGCTTACGCTCTACACCGTGTAGATAAGAGGATAAAAACTTGAGTTACACTAACATTTTACCAACAGAGGTGGTATTATTTTAGCAGCCAAGTCTTTCTCGTTTGGGTTCACAGTTTTACGGGAATGCAGAAGCTTTTACGCGCAAGCCAACAGTTGGGTATCCTCAATTTTTGACCAGGAATTTGGCAAAAGTTTTTGGTGTGTGCCATCCGGCAATCTGGGAAGGCCTTCTTGCTTTCTTAGGAAGCAAGCCAGCTCTCTTACAATGTGTGTATTCAGCATGGTATTCGAGCTGTTTTCATTTCTTGCATAAATTCACTTTTCACTCGCCTGACGAAGAGAAATCGAAACCCAACCTCCAATAGGGTTGTGATAAAAAGTAAATCATCTATAGTTTGTGGTATACTACGTCTTCTAAGTCTCTATTACTTTAGCAGTCATGACCCTACCCAGCTTGGAGACAGAACAGAAGGACCTTACACCATTGTCACTGTATATGTTAATGGCACTGTCTCCATACAACTAAGTCCAGGCGTGATTGAAAGGATAAACATAGACGTGTGATACCTTACAGGGGTACGTGGTAAATAGCATGATTAAGATGGGATCTAAATCATGGTGGGGAAGAATGTCATGCCCAGACCCATTAAAAGGTATATCATGGGGCATACAGCGGGTTCTGGTTTCTGGTGATGAAGAGAACTCTGATGAGTCCCAGAATACCCAGAACTCAGGAAGAACTCAGACAATCATACACGGGATTAAAGAATGAGTCCCACAAGATTGATGAGTCCTCAATAGCTTAAGAGATATGAGACACCAGAACACTGATATGACATAAGGGAATGTGGATAGATCATAAGCAAGAAAGAATAAGGGCAGTGCAATTAAGCACTGGCACTTAAGAGTTCGCGTACTCCTGCTCATGTTCATTAATAGCTCATAAAATAAAATTGATAAGAACCGAAACATCCATCATTAAATAAATTATCTAAACATATCACCGTGGTTCTAGCAATACCTTACCTTGCATCCTTACTTTTTCTTTGCCTCATTTGTTGATCCAAGGACTAGGCCTTTGCTGAACCAGTTAATGACTGAAAAGGAGCTTGAAGCTTAAGGAAGATCTGTTGTCCAAGATGATGACGGAGGCTGTGACTATGAAGAAAGGAACTGTCCCTGCTGCAGCTGCTGAAATGGGCGAGGTCGGTTCCCAAGGGCAGGCATCCTCTGTTGAGAGATTGGATATGGATGCACTTAAAAACGAGTGAAAGTCTGAGTTGATTTTTTCAAGAGGGATGCAAGTATGCCTCTCACCGACAGAGATGACAAGTACACTAACCCTTTGGAGCGGTGGAAGGTAAATGCTTTCAAGTTTCCTGTTTTGGCGCAACTTGCTAGGAAGCTTCTATGCATTCCTGCCACCTCTGTCATGCTTCTTCGGTCCTCACTATGAAACGTTCAAAGATTAAGAGTGAAACGGCTTCCAACATCATGTTCATCAAGGAGAATCTTGCTCTGCTTCACAAACACTATATCCAGCTTGCGGTGGAAGAGAGGGGCAAGGCGGAGAGATAAACCATTGAGTTTGAGAAGATGTACTTGCCTCCCCTAGAATCTGTGGAGGATGAGATGGATGTAAGGAAGAAATGAGGAGGGATGAGCAGGAGGGTTTGGCAGACTAGGGGGTTTTGGGTAAGGGACAGGATGGGATGGATTAAGTTTAGGCTGTGGGGTAGTCTAGTTGATGGGTTTATGTTTAGTGTGTTTGATAAATGTAAAGGGGGTTTCATTTCATGTTAAACTGTTAAATCTACAATACTATGGCATCTACTTGACTGAGACACTGCGAAGTTTATGGTATCATGACTTAACATATAAGACAACTGAGATTTAAAAAATCTCTATGTACCTATGTTCATGTGTTAACAAAGTCCAGTATTGCGCACTTTTCAGGGCCTTTTCGGGTCCTCTCAAGTGCAACACGCAACTATTCGTTTTTCTTGTGGGCTTCGCATCGCTTTGTTAGCGCTTGGTAGCGGCCGTAAAAAAGTGCAAAAGAATAAGGTATCGAGGATAGCGAGAGAATGACTTCGCACAAATGATACTGATTCCTATTTAAAATTTGTTGTCAGTTGAGTTAACAGAACTTCATTTGAATCTGCGAATACGTTAATTACCTTGTGATCTGACTTTTATTCATGAAAAAATAATAACCAATACATTAATTTGAAAGGTAAATGCAAGCCTTTCAATGACGGCCGAAAGCATGGAGCGGTGAGATGAGAGAGAAGATCTTTTTCATTAAAACAACGCAACAGATGAACCACCCGACGAACCGCAACGACTACTAAAACAATGATCAATCCAACAACCAGCCAGCCAGCCATCCGACCACCAGGCTAAAGCCGCCGCAGCCACATGCGTGTGACAGCTCGCGAACGTGGGCGAGAGGCGAGAAGCTCTTAATCGTCTGGCTGAGTCTACGTGATTTCCATCGATCTGGCACCTCCACCTCCGCCTCTCCCCCTCCTACCAGAATACCACCTCCGCAAAGAACTACCTACCATCACCACCGCAAACAAATACCTATTTGTATACGCCTTCGGCCCAGCCACTGTCCCATCCTACGCTCGAAAATGCCTTTTTGGCTGCTCCAACTTCTGCTCAGTGTCTCACAATAATTGGATCAGCAGCAGCAAAACCCAATCCCCTCTTGCTGTCTGCGTCAAAGCAATAAGAAAAGATGAGTAGCATCTCCTGCTTCATCAATCATATCATAAAAACGTGTGAGGGGGAGTTTGGTGGATGAAAATATTTTCTTGATTCGATTTCTTCTCCGTGTAGCAACAGAAGCGAGGGGAAGACAAAGGTGAGACACCCACTCAAAAAAACTAGTTATTTCATTATTCATTTGTTTAATAACTAACCGTGATGTTCCTTGTTTTCTGCCTGAATCATGTGTCAGTGGCTTCCCTTGCATAGCAGTTCTCCACAACCACGCCAGGAGCAGCAATATCCAACCCCCCTAGCTGTCCCCGCCAAAACAATAGGCAAAGGAAAGTAGCTCTGCTGGCTGCCTTGATCACACCTTGTTAATGTGTGAAGGGGATTGAGTCCAAATAAGAAAAGCAAGGGAACACAAAGGTGAGATGCTCATTGTTATAAATTTACATTCACAATGTTGATTGTTTTAACTTTAACTAACCGTGATGTTTACTTGAATCCATCGGTTGTGACAGGGAAGAGAGGTTGGCAGTTGAAGAATGCATGGTCAAAATGTGGTGTTCTGTTGTCCCTGAAATCACGCCTGACAACAGAAGTTATTGAGGGTGAATGTAAGTAGTATATTTGTTCAAATCTAAAATTTGGTTCTTCCATCAATTTCTCACACCTAGATTATTTGTAGGTCTTATACAGCAAGAAGCAACGACCAATCTACCCAGCCGCCGATGATGATGATTCAACTGGCTTAGCAAAGTCTTTGCATGACAAGGAGGGTAGAAGTTGGAGGTGCCAGTTTCAAGGGCGGCGCGGGGTGAGTAACTGTAAGCAAGGTTTCACATAAGCAGGTAATTTTCTTTAACAATAATTTGTTTTATTTGTGGCTCTGCATGTGATAATACACCAAAATCATGATGTCGAAAGTTGCAGAGGGGCATTGGCGGTAGTCGACGATGGAAGTAAGTAATTTGTGACAGTGCAAACTACTTTTTTCATTTTGTCATTTATCTATTATTTTATTAACGCCTTGTTCTTTATTAACTATTTCACGGGACAACCATCAACAACCACACCACGACCTATGCGGGATATTTATGAAGCCACCACTCCCTTCATATGCAAATTGATCTAATGCCTCCATCTTTGTTCTCACTGTCGCGAAGGATAAGGCTTGCAATGGTGTGTTTAAGCAACTGGGTTTTAGAGTTTGTCTAGTACCATAGCATTATTTAAATTTAATTGTTATGTTAACAGACGCATCTTCATTTTCATCTTTGCCGTTTGATATTTCATGTCTTTGCCTCCATTTGCGTCGTCTTAGAGATTTTTTTGTCTTTGCCATTTTACGTATCGTGGCGCACTTTGAGACTGGAGACGCCTATCACTTTCGGTCATTACACTTCTTGGGGTCATCTGCTCCCTTAAGTAAATTGCGCTGACTCACGAGAGAAACCATGTCGGACGCAATAGTCGTAGAATAATACAAATTTGGAGCACAAAAGAGGGCACCTCTCGGATGACCTTCACCCTTTTCTGCCCATTTAACGGCACTTTTTCAGGAAAATACCATTTCCGTTCATATTACCTCAACTTCCCAAAAATGCTATTCATATCTTCATCTTTGAAGAAAGAACATCTCCTTCCGTTGCAAGGATACCCACCTAACGGCTGAAGAAGGGATTTAAAAATGTCTGTTCACAAGACGTGAACATTTCTGGAACGGCGGGAAAAGGAATCCAGAATGCAACCATGGATTCCGGAGCACAATAAGTCCATACCATACATGAAACAACCCGACGTGAATGAAATCGCATCCGAAATCTGCCCCACTACCAGTCGACGACATGCCCCCCTCCACGACTATAATAACAACACGGAGCAACGAAACAACAACCATGAGCACGACCGATGATAGCCATCACCAACTCCCCGACCACCATCTCGAGGCACTTAAACGCCTCCCCTCATTCTCTTCAGCGACATCAACGGAAGAAACGGAATTTTCCGACGACGACTCCGAAGTAGACAGCGACTACGAATATCACGATGAAATGGGCGAGGGGCACGAGGTTGTGATGGATCCGATGCATGCCATGGAGATTGGGGGGGTGATGCTGGACGAGGAGACGGAGGATGAGTGCAGTGTTGGTGCGAGTGCTCCCATGTTTGAGACTTTGGTGAATGATATGGATCAGCCGGGGAGAGCTATGAGTTTTAGTGTTTGTGAGGAGATGGTGGAGGTTGTTCCTACAGCTATGGTGGAGAGTGTGGTGAGTTGTTTTGTTATTTTGTGGTCACAGCGACTGCAAGCAGTTATGTCAGGTGAAATTTCTAGGCTCTGTCTGGGTGCCATTTGAAGCCACCTTAATTGTACACATTTGTCTGTCATTGTATGTGGTGGATGAGATCTCATTGCTTTAAATGATTTTGTGTCAATGAAGCACACATGTCTTTTGAAGCTCACTGAGTGTCCTTGAAAAACCGTCCGGATAACCCTCATACAATGGAGCCTTTTGAATTGACTTTATTGCCACGGACACGTCCTAATTGAATTGTTTTGGGCCATGTTGCCTACCTTGATCCAAACTGTGTCTTTTAATTGAAGTCTTGTGATGACATTCAACAGTTATTCTCTTGATCCTAAACCTTTGTCAAATCTAACATCTAACACCTCCTCACCGATTACCTTCAACATCATTAACATATCAGCTGCCTATCTGGATCAAAGACTGGAATGAACAACGTAAAGAATGGGAACAGCTGCAAAAAGCAATTAGACTCAGAAGAAGCCACACTCACAATGATATCAACCAGCCCTTTCATCCTCAAGTCCAAGGGAAATCTTTGAACTCTCCAATAGATGTTCGCAGGAACTTCTCTGAACCTGTAACCCTAAACCGTAGCCTCTCTTCACGAAAATCGAAACATTACAAATATGGCTCACATCCCTCCCAGACATACCCCCATTCACGAGCGCCTAATCCCATTGTTGTTAAATCATCGAAAAAGATTGGTAAAAAGCATGCACGCTATGCCCTAACCGCTGGAATGATGCTTGGAATCAGAGAAAGTGTTGGAGGAGCTCTAGGAGTGGAAGCTGAAATTGAAATTGGTAGGTGGGAAATGTGGGAAAGATGTTGGGAGGAAGAGTTTTTGATGGAGGAGGGTAAAGGCGATGAATTCAAAGCGAATGACCTTCGTGGGGAAGGATCAGGAGTTGAAGTTTCACCTTCTTGTGATGACACTCGTCATTCATCTACGTCTCAAAGAACAAATAGTGCTGTGGTGCAGTGCTCCAACACTTTGACTTTAGAATGTCAGCGAGTCTCCAAGTATAAATTCCCTCCTCATCAATTTTACCTTGGCAGCAATACTTCCAAACCTTTGCCACACAAGTACAAGTTTAAAGTGTATGCTCCTCTGGTGTTCGCAAGGATTCGTAGCTTGTTTGGTATTGAAAAGCAGCCCTTTTTGCATTCCATCTGTGGAAAATTTAACTTTTACGGTAAGCATGTTGTTTCAACGCCCTATTGATGTAAACCCATTTACTTATGGATGTCTTCAATACAATTATGACTTTATGGAAAGAGTTTGCCAGTAATGCGAAGAGTGGACAGGTGAGTCTTAGTTAGAGTCCATCAACCTTTTCATTTAGACCTCTAGAATTCACTTACACTCAATTTCTCTCAATTATGACAGTTCTTCTTCTATAGCCATGATGGACGATATATGATCAAGACATTGACATATGCCGAGTCCAAATTCCTCCGTGAAATCTTACCATTTTATTACCGTCACCTCTCCCGCTACCCCAACACATTTCTCACACACTTCTACGGGATGTACAGAGTCTGCATGCCTCACCTGAATAATCAGAGGCTGCACTTTATCATCATGAAGAGTGTGTTTAACACAGAGAAGAAGATTGATAGAGTGTTTGATTTGAAGGGAAGCAAAGCCGGCAGGAGGAGCAAGACGGGCGAATCTGTCGGGAAGGACTTGGATATCTTAGAAGAAGGCATGAGACTTAAATTCGTTCGACCTGGAGCGAAGCAAGCATTTTTGGAGCAGTTGAGAAGCGACGCCACGTTTTTAGCCAGGTTGGGCATTATGGATTACAGCTTGCTTTTGGGAGTGCACAGTTGTGAGGAGAATGGAGCGGATGACATCACTGAGCATGTTCAAGATCAACAAATGAAGGATGATGTTGAGCTAGCGGAGAAGCAACAAGAGCCATGTAGATCGAACACACCCTTTCGAAGAGGTGTACTTAAACGAGCCAAAACTGGTTGGACCACGAAGACTGCCAACGATGGTTTCAAAGCTTTGGAGGATCTGGACCAAGTAATTGTGTCTAAGCCAAAAGCCACCAAGCGACCATCAATCAAGATCCCAGAAGTCAAGGATAAAGGAGGTTGCTTCAAGACCACCGTTGACGAAGCAACTCTTGCATCTACTTCATCGTCCTCTAATGGCTCAATCATGTCAGGTCCAGGGACCAACAGGGCGAACATACCGACTTCAAATCCAGTCACTTCTCGATCTGATGGTGGCATTGAAGGAGGTATTAAATCTGATGACGGGACAGTATCTGTTCAAGAAATTTATTACTGTGGTGAGTCTTTGATGTTGTTTCTTTCATATCTACACAGAATTGCCCCTGGAGTCATCTTTTCTATATTTATTATCTGCAGGCATCATTGACATTCTCCAATACTACACCGCCCGAAAAATGGGCGAAACAGTTGTGAAGCAAGCCACTGGAAATTCATGTAAAGACATTAGTTGTGTGGACCCTGAATCATATGGGAAACGATTTGTCAAGTTCATTTCTAACTTGGCCGAGGAATGAAATAAGATGTAATAGATAGACAATTGATGTCAATTGTACGTTTGAAGCTAAATGATACTTAATTTTTCTTGTCGCTCAAAAACAAGTACTAAATCAATTATTTATACACGTGCAGCGCCTTTCTATTATATGTATCGTACCTTCTTGGTTCTCTTTGAAGTAAAAATACATTTCAAGTCTACCTTCGAACTGAACTGAACATCACTAATTGTGAACGAAGAGGCTATTTCAGATAGCAGTACATTCCATAACTTTTACAGTATGATATTGTACCTTGGGCATCTTACATTATATAGCCCATAGAACAATAAATAGATACATTATCAACAAACCAAGATACAAAATTACATTGATCGGCGAACAAAATGCTCTTCCAGATTGGATTCTTTCATCGTTCCATCTTGAGTCACCCACCAGTCATGAGGCATCGCCCAAACCTCATCAGATAAGGGTACATCACTCTCAATTGCACGTGAGAGTGCATTGTGTAGCGCGTCGTAATACTGCCAGAGTGCTTGCCACTCGTTGTTGGGCATGCCCACATCATTCTTGGACCTGTAGCGTTTCGAAAAGCTGTCAAGTCGATCTACTTCTCGTCTTAACATGCCCATTCCCTTCTCAGAAGGCGGCGCGAGAAAGGTAATAATCGGTGCACCCGTTGCTTCATCCACATCCAAGTCGAACTTGATGCGAGACAAATCAAACAACCATCTCTGTGGATATCTTTCGACAAAACCAAAACTGAGAAAAAGTTCAGGTGTCCCATGCCAGTCGTAGTAATCAGTGCAGATATTGCATCGATTGTAAGAGTTATTGAGCTGTTCGCCCGAGGAAACAGCTCGATTTGTGGCAATTGCGTATCCTGTATCATTGATGGTATCCTTGTATGGATCAAACACATGTTTCATGTTCAATTTTCCATTATCATGGTTCGTCATATCTGAAACAAGGTATGGTACATCATTTTCAGTTAGGTCAACGTGAAGCAAAAACGAAATAGCAAGTTCGAGCAGCGAGATGAAACACACCATAGAAGGGCACCAGAAAATTGTAATCAGCGCGTGACTTGACCAACATCGCTGCGTGCAAATAGAGTGGATCGTCAACATCTCCATGGCAATGTGTATCCAACTCTTCCAACGTTTCATCAATGTAGACTGGAGGCAACACATCATTAGACATCTTCTTCAACATGGATCGACCTGCCTCTGACCAAAACTCAGGAGTGTATCTAGGAGTTTGAGACAGTAGGTAGCGAGCATATGGATTTGGTTCTTCCGCGGTCAAAAGCTCATATGTAGCTTGAATTGTTCCACAATCACTATCAGCCATTTGACCCCCCTCCTGAATAATGAGGTGTGGTGGAATATGGCAAATCTTTTCTCCTTCATTCATGTCCTGTAGAGCAACTAGGCCAAGTGGTGAGGTTCTGTCATTCTCATCACTTCGTTTCACTGCAACTTTCTCATTGATATAAGCCCCATTCTCACGAAGCCATTTCAAAAGGTCGGCAATCAAGACATCACTGTCATCAGATGCATAGTTGCTGCTCTTCCCTACGATCAATAGAAATATCGAAATTCCTCGAATGAAATTCATTGCATTGTTGTTGAAAATGATAAGAGTCACCGTGTGATTTAATGAGAGAGATCGAAGAGTCGAATAAAAGAGTTCGAGTTTTGGATCTGTGGGATTACGAGAGAGCGATGAGAACTGTTCATCTCTGTTCATATTCATTCGTGTGTTCAATCAGAAAAAATCTAGGCTAGATAGAGAAAATTTCAATTCCGTTGTTGTCCGTTGACTCAATTTTTTACGTTAGGGAGCAGATGACTCCACGAGGTGTAATGACTGAAAGTAATGACCCAAAGTGATAAGCGTCAGAATGGCCAGAACGTCAAAAAATGGCCAAGACAAAAAAATCAATGACTAGAATTGACTAGAAAAATAATAAGTAGATACCAATAAATAATTGAAGCTGTTTCTGATGACACAACAATAAAACTTAAAATGAAACTACCCCAAACACTTAAACACCCAGTTCCTTAAACACCCCTGCCCGAAACAGTTTATCGTGACATGTCCTCCACCTTAATGATCCACAGCGACTTTTGTGGGAGGATTTGTTGCCAGCTTTGTCCTTGGTCACAGGAGGTAAGGTTGCAGGTCCACCCAAACATCCTTCCAAAGCTTTACACATGTCTCCCCATTCCAATAACCTTTAGCTCCACGAGGCTTCCAAACTCCCCTCTTCTTGGCAAAATGCTCCACGACTTTCATTTCACGATTCTCCTCTCCTTGATAGCTTCTTCCCTTCCGGATCAAATAGAGAAAATTTCAATTCCGTTGACAGTTTTAGTTAGTATGTAGATACTCTGTCTAGAGCTCTATGTCTATGTATGTACTAGCTAGCTAGATAGAGAGAGATTACACTTAAATAGACTGATTTTAAGTATCTAAACGGACAAATATATCTCCAGCACAAAAAGACTAATTAGTACCAAAATAATGAGCACAAAAAACTAATTAGTACCAAAATAATGAGCACAACATAGCCTAGAAATTATGCATGAAGAACAGAAAGAAGAGACACTGTGGACTCCTCAGATATGCGTGCACAATTCGGATGAACAACACCAATCCATATCTACACATCGCAAGGATCAAAACACTACCACTGGTCACAATTGTGTACGCCTAGTTTATTAATTACATTCAATTCTTTTTAACTGGCAATATTATGGGTGGGAACAGAGCAAATGCAAACTGTGTTCTTGTGATGAAACACTGGAAGCAGCTAGCAGAGTCTCCCCTCTATAGAGACATGTGCATATCTGAGGACACTTGGTTTAGACTGTTGAATGAGAAATGCCCTAAGTTGACA
>JALLAY010000699.1:0-13311 GCA_036939635.1 Cyclotella baltica
CTACTACTACTACTACTACTACTACTACTACTACTACTACTACTACTACTACTTAGTTCAGTACCCTCATAGCCACGGGGGCACCCTTATGAGGCTATCGTAGTCAAACAGACAGGTTTGTACATGGATATGGCAAATTCGGTGGATTTTATTGGTTGGAGGAGGTTCCTTGAGGGTATGATCTCGTCCAGAATCATGGAGATACGAGAGCTCGGGTGACTGACAACCTGGATTGACTTTGGCCAAACGGGGACAAGGGTTAGTGGGAAAACTATTGGAGGTGACACATGGTATGTGGTTATATCGAAATGTTCAGATTCACGATGCAATCTGCGGGGACATTGTTTAGCAGCGTAAGGGTAAGGAGGAGATTTGGAAGGAGCTGGAGGATCAGATGGAGATAGGCGACGTAGGGTTAGAAGAGGATGATATGTACCTATTGGACATTAACTTGGATTCATTAGAAACTTCATCTGGGGAAGATCACGCTTACTGGCTGTTTGCACTGAATGTGGCAAGGGAGGGGTAGTGGCATTTGTTTCTCTCCTGCACACCCAGGAGCTTATAGGCTTTCAATGGCCTCCATTTCCAGGAGTGATCCTGGAAGGAGAGAGCCACTCTCTTAGGTACAATAGCCTGTGGCTGCGTATGAAGACTCGGCATTACTGGTAAAAGTGTCTGTGTAGTAGTTTGTAACGAGTACCTAATTTTTTATCATGTTCATGTGTTCTGTTCTGAATAATACCCTAATGAAAATTAGTAACCTCTTCCCACCCAAACTTGTGTTCACCCTAATCACCGGTGCTTGAATTAGTATACTTATGGAGGGACCAACATGCCATCATTTTTCTTCGGATATTCTGTTAAAGGCTTCCTGTAGCAAATTCAACCGACCCTCCTTACTTGTTTCTCTGAGATCAAGAAAGGGCACACCAAACAGCTTCAATACATGATGAAACTTCATTGTGAACTGATCTAGCTCAACGCAGGTCATCACCAACCTCACATTATCATCAATCGAATTGTTATTATCAAATGGATGGACCAAGACCACCAAAGACGAACGATAACGCCTAAGGACTTCATGTCCATCCTCGACACTGCCAACAAGCTCACATAGCCGGTAAAATGTGAATTCTTCTTCAGATTCATGCGGTAGATCCAAGCTTTTCCCCGGAAACCTCATCAGAGAATAAATGAGAGCATCAAGCACTGATCGATCCGAAATCACACACCCATTGCAAGTTGCACTGCATGCCCTTTCCTCGTAGCACTGCCTCTTTGCAATATTAACTTGCAAGTCCCAAAATAAATTGTCATCTGCTAGATCGGCTTGAGTTATCCCCCGTTCTCTGATGATAGCACGCGCGACTTCATTTATTTTACTAACTCTTTCCTCGTTTACAGTCGCAACAAACATATCAGCAAGTGTTGTCTTGCCAGTCCCTCCAGCGCCAACCAGGAAGCAGAAGCGGCTCTGTGTATTATCCATTACTGTTGCCATGTGAATGAAGTTGCTTTTGGTTGTGCGTGGCACCAGCCGTTTTTCTGTTGGGTGAAAATTTCACTTCTTCGCGTAACCATGTACTAAACAAGTACTGTATCATCGTGCCATATTTTGTGTCGCAACAATGTGATTGGCATCCACAACAGTCAATCGTCTTGGCATTTTTCTACCATTGCCAAGTTTCGAGGCGTCTTGAACAACATTCATCTTCCCATTGATCACAAGCAATGGGTTCCGATTCTTCAAGACATCATCGTTGACACTAATGCCATCCTGATACATTTTGAGCTTTCTTTGCAGGTCTTGTTCTTTTTGTTTCAGACGGGCTACCCGCTTTTCGAGTGTCACTACATCGAGTTGGGCCATGTTGTACTTGTCCCAGAAACGGTGTGCATTATTCCGTAATAGAATCGATTGCTTATTCAAAGCATTCGTGTCTGAGACTTTTTCATTTGACACAAACTGTGTTTGATGCGCAACATCATGCTCTTGTGGCTGCGAATCTAAATCGCTATCTTGATTTGATTTAGAATCAACAGAATCCCTTAGCATCGATGCAAACTGCTCACGAGAAGTCTCCCACTTACGGCACGACATGGCAATTTTCTTAACTCGTTCTGCCATTACACACTGACGTTTCAGTGCTTCTTTTTTCACATTGGCACGTCGACTCAACACAACAAGCTTCTGTTGTTGATCCTTACGAAATTTGGCCATTTCATCTTTGGTCATTTGGAACTTTTGAATAGCTCGTGATTTGCGTTCTAGCAATGCTTGATGACGCTCACGATTCTGGGCATCTTCTTGCTTAGCAATGAGTTGAAAGCGTTGGATTTCATTTTGAAGACGATCGGCATGGCGCTTCTTCTGCTGAATCTCCTTGCGCATTTGTGTATCTTTCGCCTTGAGTTGCTCATAGGCAGCCTTTGTGAAATCGGTACTTTGTGCATAGTCTAATTTGGCTTGCTCGAATTGTTCCTCGAGATCTTCAACCTTGGAGTCCAGAATGAATCGTAGGCTGTTTACATCCTCGAGATTTCTATTCTTGATTTCTTCAAGTTCATGCTGTGTGTCTTGCTTTATCAATTGTGCCAAATGGCCATTTTTCTGTTGCTGCTTTCGGATGCATTGTCGCACGCCATCCTTTTCAGTTTCATACTGGGCATTTATGCGTTCAACATCGCAACGAAATTCGTTCTGTAACGATTCGACTTTTTCTCTAAATGTAGATTCTAACAGTATCACTTGGTCGTCATGAATCGTCACCAATTCGTCCATTCGAAACATATTCGCAACCATCGCCTTGCGATACAGCTCCTGCAAGTGATCGAATTCATTCTGGCTCGATTTGATGACCTCTTTCTTCCTCTCGACATTTTGCTCGTGGTATTCAGAAAGAGGTTGTATTTCATCATGAAGCTCTTTGAACTTTTCCTTTCTCAGGATTTGTCGCCAATGGCTTTCGATCTCATTTCGATGAGTGTTTGAAAGTGCGAGCTCTCGATTCAAGCGCTTTGTGATTTCACTCTCAGCTTCGGTTGACGTATTTTGGGCGTCGTTGGCTTTGGCATTGGGTTTGTAAGCGGACGCAGTAGCTAGTAATTCAGACGACTCGACCTCCTGACTTTTGTTTGATTCGGTGGCCGAATCTTGGTCCATTGTTGATGCCGAGAGGACTGCCAATCCACCTATCTAATCGAAGCAGAATTGAATTTATCTCTCTGGTGTGGTTCTATCGAAATTGGATCCCACCAGCTGACCGACAGACCGGGTATCGAGAAGACCCGTTGGTTGTGAGAAACAACTTCAAACGCTTCAATGGTCAAAGCAAACCAGTCAAAAGAAATTACAATATTCAAATGAAAATCTAATTGTTTCATGCACAGCAGTGATTAGTGGCAACTAAAGTAAGCGGCAGCCATCATCTTATCACCGGTTTCCCTTCTGCCTCATGACTAATCAATCGGCATTCGGCGGTGGGCATTCAGAGCGCCGATGGCAACTAGATACCTTTGTCGTAACTTCAAGTAAGTAACATAAAATACATAAAAGTTAAGGATTTTTAAGGTAGGTATGTACTTTTTGGTCTTGCATGCGGCGAAATAATGTTCGGCACTCAAAGTGAACCAAAACCGCGACACAAAACGACCTCCCGCCTCCCGCCCTCAGCACAAAAACGTCAGCATACCGGTCGTAAAAGCGATGAGGACAGCAAACTGAGCCACCGCAACTGCTGTCCGATGAACCATAGGGACGATACAAAGACATCGCTTGTTATAGAATTGAACCTGCAAAAACATGTTGCCGCCCCATCTGAGAGCCATCATTGATGCCTCCCCGACTGCCTCCCTCCTGGTCTGTGCAGATGGAGCGGTGCTGCACGCTAACCGGGCAGCGAAGCGAATGTGGAATGATCATAATTTTCACAAGCAAGAGGGGCGCCATATTTCTAGCTACCTATCGTTTAATAATTCCGAGAGGAACGACGAAGGGGAGCATTCAAGCTGTTCATCGTGGGAGGAGGCAATTGATCCCAGTTCATTTGCAGATGATATCAACACAATATCTGGGGTAGGAAAACGACAACATGATGACACTTTCCCCGTAATGGTAAACCTGGCTCGAATAAGTAGGAATGAAGTTCATAGCAATGGAACAACCTCAGATGCAAATAATACTGCAGTTGCAAATCAATATGTATATTGCCTGTACATCCAATATGCTACACAAGAAATGTTGAGAAGAATATCTTTTGAAGAAGAATACGCTCGTGCCCCTGTTGCAAATGGCCGTGTATCAAGAAACAATATTAACGTTAACACCTTCAGCCAAGCAAGTGATATCTCCCATCAAATGAAATTAGATGACCGCGACATCATTCTGGGCATTCTTGATGCTTCTTTCCATGCCCTGTTCGTTATTAATGAACAATGTGTGATTCAAATGGTAAATGCCAAATCATCAGAAGTCTTTGGATGGACAAAAGAAGAATTTATTGGGCAGAATATCAGCATTATAATGACTCATGATGTGGCCCAATCTCATGACAGATATGTTAAAAATTACTTAGAGACTGGGATAAAGAAAATGATTGGCACGCAGAGAGAAGTCACTGCCAGACGGAAGGATGGGACCACTTTCCCAGCTGCATTGGGGTTAGCAGAGCCTAAGGGACAATCTGGTTTAATTTGTGGCTTCATCAGAGATTTGACATCAGAGAAAGCTGCTCGGGAAGTAATTATTCGAGAGCAATTGATCACTTCTGGAATTATTGATGCTTCCTTTGATGGGCTGTTTGTAATCAGTGACCACGGTATTATTCAAAGAGTAAACAAAGCCTCGTGTGGTCTCTTTGGTTGGTCAGAAGAAGAGTTTGTGGGGCAGAATATTAAGATGATCATGCCACAAAGTCATGCTGACAGACATGATGACTATTTATCACAATATATGGCTACCAGGATCAAAAAGATGATTGGAAAGAAAAGAGAGCTCGATGCGCGACGTAAAGATGGATCCACTTTCCCATGTATTCTTGGATTAAAAGAAGTGGTTATCAATGGATCTACTCAGTTTGTTGGCTTTGTCAGAGATATTACAGTCGAAAAAGAAGCACTTAATGATGTCAAGGCTGAACAGAATCTTCTCTCCAAAATCTTGGATGCCAGCTTTGACTCACTGCTTGTTATCAACGAGAAGGGTATTTTGCAAATGGTCAATGCAGCTGCCTCAAAAACATTTGGGTGGACAAAACAAGAATTCATTGGGCGCAATATCAACATTATTATGCCTCCATTGCATGCAGCAAAGCATGATAGCTATATTCAAAAGTATCTGGCTACTGGATTCAAGAAGATGATTAACAAACAGCGCGAGGTTGAGTCTCAACGTAAAGATGGTACAACATTCCCTAGCATCTTAGGCCTGGCAGAGGTAACCCACAAGGGATCAAGGCTATTCGTTGGTTTCGTCAAAGATGTCACTGTTCAAAAAGCTTTGCTGGTAGCTAATGCAGAGCGCGAGGCGTCAGATTCACTTTTGTACAATATTCTACCTGTGCATATTGCAAATCGATTAAAGCAGGATCCAAGTCATATTGCAGATCATTATGACAATACAACTATTTTGTTTGCAGATATTGTCGGATTTACTGACAGGACAAGTAAAATGACTCCACATGATGGTAAGTGGATTCTATGTTAACAGTGTTGCACATGGCAGCATACTCTCATCAAGCACTTGTATTTTACATGTCTATCTCCAGTTGTTACAATGCTAAATGACTTATTCAGCCGATTTGACTATCTTGTTGGTAAGAGATAACTCGACATTCCAAGGCAGCGAACAATCAATATTCTTACATATCAACCACAATTTACAGGAATGTATGACTTAAACAAAGTCAAAACAATAGGTGATTGCTACATGGTATCATCAATACCGTCCAGTGATATTGAGCACGATGGCTGTGCAAGAGTTTGTAGATTTGCACTTGATCTAATGAAATCAGTGCAGGGATTCAACGACTCAGGCCCGCAGCATGGACCCATAACTCTACGGGTGGGAATCTCAGTTGGATCGGTGGTGGCAGGTGTTGTAGGGACAAAGCGATATCTCTTTGATATGTGGGGAGATGCAGTGAACGTAGCTGCACGAATGGAACAACACGGTGTACCTGGGCAGATACAGGTAACACAGGATGTAGTCCAAGCTTCTGGAAGTGATTTTAGCTTCGAGTCAAGAGGTGTGGTAAGTCTAATAATGTCATGTGTTACAATTGTGACGTTCATAATCAGTCAGAACAGTTTCCTCACGCCAGTGCTTGCTTCAGATACAAGTCAAAGGTAAAGGGCCGATGGAAGCATTCATATTAAAGTCTGCAAAGCCAACACGACAAAATCGTAGCGTCTATGAACGCTTTTCACAAGGCTTTGACAACACTCCTTTTGTCAGGGCACAAAGTAACTATCTATAGTGACACAAATTTCTGGATAAGAGAATGAAGAACTAATATTTTCTTCAGTCACAAATTGATATTGATGCATCAATAATGTAAAAACGACCTAATTCTTAACTTCTCAGCATCCTGGTCTTCCCTCTCATTACTATTTATAATGTTGTATCATCTTCTGATGCTTATAGACTATTGCTGTATGAGTTTCTTTCCAACTCTTGGACCAGCAGAAGTTGACTGCCTCGCCACTTTTTGTGCAGGTTTGGTAAGTTCTCTGGCAAATTCAATCATATTCTCCACCTCCTCCTCCGAGCCTGACCCACTCCCTGCCCATCTTACTCGTCCAATTCCTATGTCGACATGACGGTTAGATTAAGCTCTCAAATAACCTGTTACACAAATAATATTCAAACTGAAACTTCTTACCATCAACTAAATAAACATAACCCGTATAAATATTATGCATCCTCAGTACATCCCTCCACTCCCCAGCACCCCCATAATACAGCAATGTCCTCTCATGATCTTCCTGAGGTACATTTTTCTTTGTCCCACTAACAATGAATGGACTTAACCATTTGGCAACCCTTCCTTCATTGATTGATATTCGAACTACTTCGTATTTTTGTGAGTCTTTCCCATGGCGCAGGGCTGAGTCGAAAGGTGTGGTCCAGGAGGGGAGGAGTTGGGCTCCGTAGTCTTTGTATGAGATGGCTACTAGGGTGCATTGGGCTGTGGCATCTTTTGACTCTATCCAATGATGTAGGGGTCTCAGTGTAAGTATGGTATGTGTTATAAATATCCAAGTCTCAGCTGAGAATATAAAACTCACGATTGTTCCTGGTGAAGAAATCAGGAATGTCAACAATTTCATCAGTCAAACTTTTAAGACCTGTCAGCGATGGAAATTTCTCAGCCTCGGCAGCAGGTATAATTGATTGATTACTGAGTATTGGTTTGTTTTTGGTTAAATCTAGGTCCTAGCCAGAAGCCAAACGTGCATCATCAACAAGAGTAAGGTAAGACTAGAGCTACTAACCAAAACACAAGAAAACCAATCATAACTAATGTACAAGTCAACTAACCTTCAAAGCCCAAAAATACCCCTTCTCATGCTCCAACAAAACCTTTCTTTCTTGCCCCGTCCTGGAATTAACCTTAATAACAAAATCACCCGGTAAAATATCTTTCCCCGTTCCATTCGGATGCATTATAATATTTTTGTTACGCCTCATTTGCTGATGCTCCATTTCGTCAAATGGAGAGTTGTTGGAGAGGTGCTGTTTGGTTGTTCGTACCACATTTTTGTTGTTTGGATAATTGGTTGTCGGCAGTTGATATGCAGCGGCGAGACTTGAGAGTGACCGAATGGATGAATGGCGTCGTGTTGTGGCTTGAGATGGCAGGTGCACTGACAAAATATGAAAACCTCGACGGCTTGATATCATGATTTTAGTTGTGGTTTGTCTAACGGGGGGTGCTTGCGAGAACTACCAGATATTTATCTAGGCTGGCGATGGCGGTATGTGATGGAATGACGAGAGGAGATATCGAACGCCAGCTGAAAGAGCATTACCGTAACAGTGATGAAGTTAAGAGTGGTTCATGGTTCGTTTATTAAGGAGGTTATGGATGTGGTGGTTGGGGGAGGTTGGGGGTCGACACCTTTGGGTAGAGGGATTCGTTTTTCTCCGCTCTTTTTTATGTTGTTTTTCTCCCTTTTCCCTCTTACCCTCCCGCCCTAGGCCCTGCCACTGCCATCTACCACTGCTGCCACTGCCACCTCCCGCAGCGCCTACCAATCGAGACGAACAGCAACAGCCAGCACAAACAACATCGTTGAGATCATTTCATAGTCGCGGCGGCCTCTTGTATCTAAATTTCCAGAGTAGTGTAGAAGGTAGCAGGTCAGCACTTCGTTCCTCTGCTGCGCTATTATTTTGCCTGATATCAATATCGAGGTTCACCATGACATCAACTGTACCGAAAGAACCTCTCGTTGGTCAAAGGAAGAAGTGTATCTTCTACGATGTCAAACACAGCAACAACTCTGCACGTGTGCGACTTTGGCTTAGATTGAATGGATCACTTTCAGACCATATCGAAACTGTAATGTTAACCCACGACGACCTGGAAGATGGAGGGAAGCTTGCAGATATTAACCCGTTAAGAAAGGTTCCGGCTTTTACAACAGATACTGGATTGAACCTGTTTGAATCATTTGTTATACTAACCTACCTCGAAGATAGATTTGGAGGGCAAGCAAATGGACTTAAACTAGTGATGGATACACCAGACGACAGGGCCTTTGTTCAGCTGCTCGTAAGAATTCATGACGTTTATATTAGCAGTCCAAATTGCACCCAGCCACACTTTAGCCATACACAGGGATGTATGTATCTAGATCCTGTGCCTACAAAGTATACACCTGCGAGACGAACCATGCCAGATGCTCAAGTGAGGGCATCAAAACTCAAGGAGATTTATGAAAGATTGAATTGGCTTGAAACAACCATTCGTCAGCCATTTATGGCGGGAGAAAGAATATCTCATGCTGACTTGACTTGGTTTCCAACCTGTATCTTTATGGAAGTGCTCCTCCCATATGTTTTTGATTGGTGTCAGATATTTCATGAGTTTGAGAAATTTCCTCGTCTAAGTCGTTGGTTTGAGACGTGTTGTGCAAATGAACACTTTGCATCGGTGCGGGATGACATTTCTGGTGTGTTGAGTAAGCAGAAGGAGGATGGGAGATTCGATGGGGTGCGGGAAGTTGTCAGGAGCAATCCTGAGTTTCAATGGAGGTATATGTAGAACTTAGCGTAGTCTTCAGTTCGCATTTTGATTTACAGCTAAAAATATTTGTATTAGCTCGTTTATTATTTATCAATGTTAATTTAAGCGTGTGGCTGTCTACTTTTAAGCGATACTGCATTTACTTGCCAACTGCGTAGATGGATTTTCTCTGCGACTACATTCCATGGCGAATCACAAACAATTTCTCTATCATATTTCCTATCATTCTAAGAACTCGTCAGCCGATTTGCAGAACAAAGGCACCTCCGACACTTGAACTTCTTCAAAGTTTGAACTTCGACGCAAAACAAGACTGGTCCTTCTCCTCGAATGTGCGCGCTCTCGTTTCTCTGCATACCTGCTTGCATCAAGAATTACACTTTGTAAATTCCTGTAAGTCTTGACGCTCGATACAACAGGAGATTCAGCTTTCATAATGTCCAATGCAGATAGTCTTCGTGTTATATGACATTCTGACTTTGTCACCATGACATCATTACCATGCAGTGGCGCCAACTTGCTGAGAGTTGGATCTGAAGTTGAATTGGAGAATTTCCTGTCGAGTTTGAGAAGCTTGTAGAAGTCGTCATAGGTCATGTGTTCTTTCTTTGATTTGTAGTCTAATACATCATTGATCCAAATTTGTTGCAAATCTCCCCTATCGGTGCCATAGAAATCCATAATGTTCTTCAAATCATCTAAAGTGACATAACCCTTATGCTCAGAATCAAGACGGTCAAAGGCCAACCTAATGTTGCGCTCGTCAATCTGACACTGGTTCAAACATGCCGCGATAAATTCATGCCAACGTATTGATATGTCCCTTTTCCGCACGTGAAGGCCATTGAAAATTTCCTCAATCTCAACATCAGTCAATGGGAATTCATCAGACCTCTCAAGAAGAGCAGTCTTGAACCCATCAAGATTGATCTCCCCAATGCCTGCTGAATCCAATTTCTCAAATTCTGAACGTAGACACGCAATTTGTTCGGGTTGCAAAGTGAAAGAAAGGACCTCACAGAGGAATTTTGTTGTGTTGGACATTTCCTTAAAACTGACTAGTCCAGATACAACCTTTGGATCAAGTGGCACCTCGTCGTCAGAAATGCTACTATTTCTCTTCATCGTAATAAGCCAGGGGTGCTTGGGAAGCTCCTCAACGCTGGGACGTCTATTAGGATCGAGTACAAGTATCGATTTAATGAAGTCAATTGCCAAGTCACTGACGCGGCTCCAAACACCTTCATCAAAAGATACATGCCCGGATAAGATTCGATTACGAACATCCATCAAGTTATCTCCCTCGCAAGCTCCACCGAACGGTGTATCACCACTTAGTAGAAGGTATGTTATCACGCCAATTGCCCAGACGTCCACTTTTGCATCATAGCCATCCTTGCTGGTAAGGACCTCTGGGGCGACGGTGTAAGGAGTCCCCACCATCTCGTGCTGCATTTCTCCAGTGTGAAAATGCTTACTGAGCCCAAAATCTATCATTTTCAGTTGAGAGTTCGCTGATTTGTCTTGGAATAGAAAATTTTCTAGCTTCAGATCACGGTGAATAATGTTCTTGGAGTGTAGGTAAGACACAGAAGATATTATTTGCCGAACAAGTTTCGCACATTGTTCTTCGGTGTAGCTCTCGTTGGTCTGCTCTTCAAGTCGATCGAACAAATCATTGCCAGTGCAAAGTTCTTGAGTCAAATAAAGTTCAGAGTCACCTTCATAAACTTCCTCCAAACAAACAATGTTGGGATGATCCAGTGAACACATGATCTTAACTTCATCAAGAAGCTTATTCAGATCTTCCTTGTTCTTCAAGTTGCTCAAATCCAAACGCTTCAAAGCTCTCTCAATCCCCGTATCCTTATGGACGATCTTTCTCACGTTGCCAGTGATCCCCACGCCTAAAATATCACCATCGTGAACTCCATCGTAGACGTCTTCGATGGACACCCCCGGGTTTTCAATGTGCACCATCGCCCTGTTTTCGGAGGACCCCTCTCCCTGAAGATATTCCAGCAGCATGTCGCACGTCGTCGACCTAGTGTGCCGCGTTTCGTGATTCTTGGGGGAAGCTTCAGGAGTGAGCGAGTGCAATGAAACATCTGAATCGGGACGGACCGTAGTCGAATCAATACTGACAATACTCTCTTCGACAATGGGAGACGACTGCCGGGCTGGAGCTTGGCGGTTGCCGGGATCGGCATAATCCGATTCTTGATGGGTTATGCAGGTTCCGACGGAGGATGCCTGCCCATCGTTTCGGGGTGGAGGTGCCGCCGCTGCTGCGATACAACGAGCGAGAGGGACCATAAAGTCAGCCCAGGCAGAACCAATCAAAGCAAACACGACAACCCGTCGACTGGACGATTTGGAATCGTGCACTTCACTTGCCTTTCAGAGAAGCTGACTTTGATTTCGAAGAGACGATAACATCGCCTTGAGATTTACGGCTTTGGCAAGCACCCATTTTAAATCTATTTGAATTGAAATTAGGGCGAGTAAGTTGACGCAGTTGCTTCCGTCCAATTCTTTGCAAATGGAAACAAGCGACGGTTCAAATCACACATTGGCCCTTTTCTATGGCCGATGGCCGTCTTGGACCTTGGAGAGCACGGCTGTGTGTCTTCGGTGTCGGTGCGCGTTGTTCGTTGGCAGTTGGCACAGCCGTCTCGAAACTTGGACACTAAAAATTAGCAATTATATAAGTGCCCACGAGTCATATCCCACCAATTTATAATATAAAAAAGTGAAAGTATTGGGTATTGCTCACTAAAATTATAGCATCTTGGTCTTGCTAGAGAATTGAACCGCCCGCCCAATTTGTCCGCAGTCACTTTTGTGAATAGTGAAAAGGCCGAATCAAATCGGAGGTGAGAAGTGAGAAGTCATCGGTCATCAGAAAAGACGCCCCGCCACGAAAGATGACTCCTTATTTCGTTTGAACTAAATCGAATAGTATGGAACAAAGCAGGGTAACGCGACCGCGACCCTTTTTAATTTTACACTTAAAAAACATGCACGACATTCCACGATCAAACCTCCGAAACGAAAAAAAGAGCAAAGCCGGAAGGACCTGAAGAATTTCTTTGAATGGGTTCGGCCGAATTTATTCACGATCCGGTTCCGTTCGAGGAAGCGGGCTTCTCGAACTTTTGTCCATCTGTTTGTTACTTGCATCAAATTAAACTTCAAATTCAACAACTTAGTCACAAAAGGGGGGGAAATCTTGGTGGGATTTACAGTCTTCTCTGAAACTTGAACCATGTGCAGGGTGCTCAATCGATACACCATCTGGTGGAAACAATAATCAGCTTATAACAAACAAAGTAATGGTGCAATTAGGCTAAGCTGCATGTCATGACATAGCCAACTCTTTCAGCTCTATGTGATGATATCCCTATGACGTTTGCCACGTAAAATCTTTGTTCAAAAATATTGAGTGAACCTGATCATACATGGTTCCGTTGCTTGATGGAAACACAAGAGGAACACGATCGTCATTCTGTGGCTACCGATTTAGATGCTCGTGCAAAGTAGTTATAGCATCAATTCTCTAATTTTAAAATGAATGTTTAATCAATCTACAAATTACATAAGCCAAATCAACCATGTACAATCCTACATTCTAAAATGCTTAGCATGGTCGCATGGATATGCTGCTTTGCTCAACTGCACTATTACTTTATTTGTAAAGTAAAGATTAGATGAAGTAACAAGCTTTTAAACACAATTGATCATTGATATAAGATGAATCAAAATTAAATTATATATCCATCAATAACTTTCAAAGATAACATCATGTACAAGCAACAACAACATAGGCATTCTCAGAAGCCAAGAGATCAGTAAGGACAGTATTCTAGTCCTCGCAATAATTCAATTTTGGAGACAAAAAGCTCTGCTGCGAGCCAGAGGAGCATGAGCCACGATTGTTCGTAGCGCGATTTAGTCTCACGATACTTTTTACGATTTCTACCAATTTCTACATCTTATGCTGATGAGTAGATAGAGTTTGCGTAATGACGCCAAACCTAAACGTCTTTTTCCCACT